>CM062605.1:600000-822455 GCA_031470985.1 Agastache rugosa | reverse complement strand
TCATTGAGCATCTTTGTTCTTATTAACTGATAGCCGGGTCGCTATCTTATCCTTTGGTTAATCATAAATTGTGTATGTCGTGGGACCCACCGGCTTTGTCATCTAAATTCAAAGCCGGGCTGCGACAGTAGGCCACCTTACCTATATATAAAATACAATACCAACATCATCACAAACTTAATTCCTTCTGATCACTATCAACAATGGCAGCCAGAAAATACAAGGCCAAAAAATCATCCATCAAAAAAGAGGCCGCCGTCGACGAGGATCGACAGTGGCCTTGGTCCGAGCTTCCTCCAACTAATTCTTCCATCCACTTAAGCGCCCTCGAAAATAAATTGTGGCGTCTCAACAACAGCAGCGCTCCTGCCGTCACCAAATCATGGCTACTAACAACAACGCGATGTAGCGGCGCCGCCCATCAACGGCCTCAGCTCCGCCACGTCACTGCCGGTCCATCCAAGAGCCCTAGTCCGCATCCACACAATAAGCATTGCCTCGAAGACTCCACCGATATTGCCGAATCCATGTAAGAAATGCCTTACATCTCGCATTGGTATTGCTATTTGAAATCAGATACAAACCCCAATTTCCATCAACCTTCCACAATTCCTTCCAACCGGTTCGATCTTCTTGGCCCGAAACTGCATGTGAACGACGTTGATCTCGGCCCGAACTCTCCTATTTCGGGCCTAACGGTCAGCTACATAGTTTACGGCATGTACAGTCGTCGCACTCCATATTGGGATAGACATGCTTCAATAGCAACAAATGCACGACGGCCGATCCGTTCAACGACAAGAAAAAGAGGCTAGACATTTTTTAGGACACCCTTTTAGCGTTTTGCAAAAGTAGGACAATTTTTTCGGGCTTGCAAAAGTAGGACAAATTCTTGAAAGTTATTGCATTTGTCGGACAAATTTAGGCCTGATCGGGCTAAAGCGCACGTGCGTTGCACATGACCCTCCAGGTGGAGCCCAAGCCGTGACGTGGCACACACATCATCACCCACTTAATAAAAAATAAAAAATAAAATATTAAAAATTAATATCAACTCTCTCTCTCTCCTCACTTTCTTTCTCGCCTCCCCCTCTCTCACTTACGATTCTTTCTATCGCCACCGTCCGCGCCGCCGCCGGCCCAACACCACCACCACCGTCCTCAAGTTACCAAAGAACCCGCCGTCTCCCTCTCTCACTTCTCTTCTCTCTCACTTCTCTTCTCTCTCTATGAATCCGCACGCCATCGGTTCTTACACCGACCGTACCACATCGCGGACCAAGAACCGGCTCGGGCGCGTCATCGGCGACCTCGACCTTCTCCTGGAGCTCTTCTCATTCTCCATTCTCCTTCCGTATCCGGATGCGGGTAAAAGGTCGTCCCACCCCGGAGAGGGCTCAGACCTCAAACCAGGAGATCTCCCCATAGTTTTCTCTCTAAGTACATTTCACCGGAAAACTATCGGTTTCTTAACCTTGTTGGAGACCATTGTCGTCGCTCACGCAATTTGGCTCTTCTATCGCCGTTGTTCTTCCTCTTCTCCATCACGAACGTGGAAGTGCTGACACTCTTGCTGAGAGTGTTGCAGATCTCGAATGCCTCGGAGAGATCGTCAGCGGCGAATGCCAGGTACCGAGCTTTGCCTACGACGCCATTGTGGCACTTCTTGTCTTGCAACAGAGGCTCTGCCTTGATAAACGGGCTTTCCCCGATTGTTCGAAATTTTGGAATTGGGGAGACGGGGTTTGATAACGGCCGGGATTTTGGAGAGGACTTCTTTGGTTGTTTCTTCTTCGAGGAGTGGGTTGCTGGGGGTAGCGATTTGCTAACGCCGCCGTGTTTGGTGGTGGTGCTTTGGAATTGGAAATGTGGCCGATTTTTTAGACGTGTGTGGGTTTATTGGTCTTTGAAACGGGAGTCCATTGAATTTTTTGGGGGTTTTGGGGGGTTAGGGATGAATGTCGGTTGGTTTGGGTGGTTTTCACATGGAGCGATGACGGTGGTACGGCGGCGCGCGGGCGAAATTGAATAGTTGAATGATGAGTGAGAAGATTTTGGGGTGGTGGTGGTGGGGGAGGCGGCAGCGGCCGGTGGAACGTGGTGAGAGAAAGAGAGAGACGCGAGAGAGGGGAGGGAGGAGGGAGAGAGAGAGAGAGAGAGAGTTGATATTAATTTTTAATATTTTTTTATTTTTTTATTAAGTGGGTGATGATGCGTGCACCACGTCACATCTCGGAGCTCCCACTGGAGGGTCATGAACGACACACAAGCGCTTTAGCCCGATCGGGCCTAAATTTGTCCGACAAATGCAATAACTTTCAAAATTTTGTCCTACTTTTGCAAGCTCGAAAAACTTTGTCCTACTTTTGCAAAACGCTAAAAGCTAGTGCTAAAAAAATGTCTGGCTCGAGAAGAGATGATGGAATTTGCAAACCTAGTACTGCTTGTGAAGGCAAGTTCTATGCGGCAGGCTTACCGAAGCGCTTGTAGTGATGCATGTGCGCGACACGCGCTACGTGATCACGGCCGTGGGCTTCTAGTGAGCCGTTCACTCCTCCGAGGTCGAGGTTTTTTAAGGAATATTTGGTTGAGATGGAAGGGGATATCTTGTTGGTTTTCTTGATCTATGAGAAATCTCTTGCAGTTGTGGATAATATTGAGGTTTATCACGACTCGATTTGGATAAACTCAGGTTGATTAAGGTTGAGAGGCTTCGAGGAGAGAGAACGATGTTCTTGAATGAGGGAGTGTATTTGGGTGAAATATGCAGAATTTGGGTGTAGGGATGATCTTGTGTACTTCAATCCAAGGATTGGATAATGAGTGGAGGGTTTTTTTTTTATGATATGAAAACTTGTTGTATTTTTAATATGTATTCGAAAATGAATGGATCCAAATAATGATAGAGTAATGTATAATAAAAGCCATCCATGTGGGCTAGTTTTTATACTATCTGAATCTTTTATTATCAATTTGTGTGAGTTGCCGTTGATTAACGATGTTTGCTGATTTGAAAATAATTATATATTTTAATTTGGTGGAATTTTTAAATTTACCACATATCATTAATCCTACATAAGTAATTAAGGATTTAGGGTGTTTTAATCAAAAAAAAAAAAAAAGGATTACATTATTATTATAAGATTATAGTGACGATGTAATTAATATGAGACGATTTTACCTTATTATAAGATTATATATAGTAGCCAGCCTTGGTTCCCAAAGTATGATTTGATTTTTTATTTTATTTTATTTTTGGACAGATGTATGATTTAATTATTTTCTAAATTAAAATGTCACCAGTATGTGGAGAGAGTTAAGTAGGTGGAAATAAATAAAAAATGATGCATCAAACTTGGGACACACTTAAATCACTTCAGATCATTTGTCCCCACCTTTTAGTGCTTCATCCTTGTTTGACTTCCAATTTATTTTTTAGTTATATATTTGTTTATTTTTTTCTTCAATTTAGATTGCTTGTGTTTTAATTTAAATTAGGAATAATTGCAATTTAATGCCCAATATTTAGTGTAATTTCCAATTTAATACCCTATCTTTATAAATTCTTTGTAATTTAGTCTATTCAATTTTTTGCGTGAGATTGGAGGAGTGAAATTTAGACATATATCGGTTAACATTGAAACTCAAAATTGTTGAGAAACATCCATTTGATCTAACGATTGAGTAATTATGCACTTAGGTTGTATAATAGAGTTAAGTCTTCGTCCCAACTCAATTAGAATTTTATAATTATTTTCTATATTTAATTTCACTTAATTAGTTATAATTTGATTATTAGAGGTTGATTATTTCAAAATAAAGACCATAATTTTTTAAGCATTAAATTTTAGTAATATATATATATATATATATAGGGGCAGAAATCTAAACTACAGTTACACAATTTTAACATTTAATATAAAGGGGCCTATAAATATACAAGTGGCATTAATATATAAATAAAACAAAATTACACTGTAATGAAGAATCTCTTATTAATTTTAATATAAAAAGTCCATAAACAAAGATATAATTGTCCCTCAAGCATTCATACTTAACATGATAATAAAATATTTCCACTAACTCAACTCTCCTCATAGTAAACTACAAGCAACATATTTTAAATTATTGATTATGCTTGGGAACCAAGGTCACCTTACCTCTACAAAAATACCTACATTTATACAATACAAATATACAATCTCATCCTCATCACAAACTTAAATTATTCTCCCTAGCAACAATATGGCAGCCAAAAAATACAAGGCCAAAAAGCCATCCATCAAAAAAGAGGCCGCCGTCAGCGACTATAAAATCCGACAATGGCCTTGGTCCGAGCTTCCTCCAACTAATTCTTCCGTCTACTCACGCGCCCTCGAAAACAAACCGTGGCGTCGTAACAGCAACAGCGCTCCCGCTATCACCAAATCATGGCTACAAACAACACTGCAGTGCGGCGGCGCAGCTATCGACGACCTCAGCTCCGCCACATCACCGCCGGCGGTCCATCCAAGAACTTCCTAGTCCGCATCCACACAATCAATATCTCGGCGACTCAACCAATATTGCCGATGCCGTGCATGAAATGCCTTATGCCTCGTATTGGTATTGCTATTTGAAATCAGATACAAACCCTAAATTCCATCAACCTCCCACAATTCCTTCCCACCGATTCGATCTTCTCTTGAAACTTTACGTGTACCACGTTGATCTTGGCCCGAACTCTCCTGGATTCGGGCCTCACGACCAACTACACAATTTACGGCAACTATAGTTCCAGTACATCATGGGATAGACAATGCTTCGATCAGGTACGATTTTATGCACGACCGTGGATCCGTTCGACGACAAAGAAAAAGATGATGGAATTTGCAAACCTAGTACAAGCTGCGAAGGCAAGTTCTACGCGACGAGCTTACGAGGAGAGCGCTTGCAGTGATGCAAGTTCGCGACACAGCGCCTCGTGATCACGGCCGTGGGCACGGGCCGAGCCGTTCCTTCCTCCGAATTCGAGGTTTTTTAAGGAATATATGGTTGAGATGGATGGGGAAATCTTGTTAGTTTTCTTGATCCATGAGAAGTCCCTTAGCAGTAGTGGATAATGTAGGAGGTTTATCGACTCGATTTGGATAAAAACTCGGGATGATTAAGGTTGAGAGGCTTCGAGGGAAGACGATGTTCTTGAATGATGAGGGTGTGTATTTGGGTGAAATCTGCCCAGAATTTGGGTTGCAGGGATGATCTTGTGTATTTCACTCAAGGATTGGATAATGAGTGGAGGGTTTATGATATGAAAAACTTGTTGTATTTCACATGTATTAGGAAATTAATGGATCCAAACAATGATAGAGTAATCAAAGCCACCCATGTGGGCTAGGTTTATGGAATTCGGATGTCTTTGTCAATTTGTATAACACATACGTCTATTATTTTTGTTGATTAATAAAGTTTGTCGATTTGAAAATAACTATATATCTTAATTGGGTGGAATAATCTCCTTAACTATTTACCCTACATAATTTTAAGATTTGTAAAAAAAATATCATTAATTAATTAATCCAATGTAAACAGCAATAAAAGGAGATCGGACGTACGTTATGCCACGAAGATCGAGGCACTTACATTATTATCACGAATTATAGCGACGATGTAATACTAATATGAGACGATTTTGCAAGGAAGTCATGTCTACTTGTCTATTAGATAAGTTAAAATGTTTGCACAAATTATTGTTGATAGCATGCAAATATATACCGGCATGTGATTAGAGTTTTTGGAGTTTAATAATATTAATTATAATTTATTTATCTATTATTCGAATTTAATTAATATCATAGTTATTTTTTTCCTAAAATTGTGATGGATCTCACTGTGTGGTCGATCGATAATTAAATTGTGTGTGTTTTTTTAAAACACATAGAAATAACTCCGTTTTGATAATATGTGGAATATCGATTTTTCACGCCGTTAAATATATAAGGTGAAAATGTCATCCACACCAGAAAATACTAACAGATTAACTAAAATTATCACAAATTCAATATATGGGACCTGATCTATGTATTATTTAAAGTTGATGCTAAAATTATCACTATGTGAATTTATGAAACTAAACGAGTACATTTTTATTTTTTAAAAAGTTGGCTTTCTCTGCCGACGAGGATAACAAAATCGATTTATATATAAATGTTTCTAGATTAATACGATCATGACTGATCATGAGTCATGCATATATCAATATCAGCTGACAGGCGACAGCTGGGATCTCTCTATTTAAAAAAAAAAAAATTACATTCCATCAAAAAAATTTTTTTTTCCACATTAACATATAAACATAATCAAAACGTGTATTAGTGTATATTATAATTATTGTAGTCTTTTTTTTCATATATACCGCGTGACATGTTAAGACCAGATTATTTTTTTGAAGCCAAGACAAATTATTAAATATAACGGATATAAATTGTCACAAATTCAATGGGGCCTGATCCATGTATTATTTAGAGCTAATCGGCCAAATAGGACCAGTAACTTTTCAATTTTTTGAGGCCGGACTGTTATTTAACGGGCCACCGAAAAGTAAGCCTAGATCTTTAATTTTTTTACTTGTACTCCTATGTTCGGGCGAGAAGTAAGTTGTTTGGGCTTTTGCACGTGATGCTCACGTGAGTTGTATTTGTGGAGCTCATAGCCGACGTGTACATGCCATCTCACTCTCTAATTTGCCACGTCAAACATATGGCAAAGGCTGTAAATAAAAATTACCCAACAAAAAGACCGGATGCGACGTACGTTTGTGGAAGCAAGGTACGAGAATGGTGCAGTTGAGAGACAAAAAGAAACCTAAATCGGCCTCCACAAATTATAGTAAGAACTTTCTACTGTCTTCCGTTTTCGGTAGTGAAAGTGGTTGTTGAAATAGTGGTGGATCTGCAAATAGTCGTTGAAAGTGTTGGTGGTCCATAAATATCTTTATCTTTATGGTGTATGTGATCCCAAATTGATGTTATATTTGTTGGGTTGTTGGTCGACATTTTATGATTGTTTTGGTTGGTGTGTGTGATTGAATTGAATATTATAGTGTGTTTAGGGTTTTTAAAAATATAGGGGTTTGGGTTAATTACTATTATAATGAACATGTTTGTATATTTTATTATGAAAAGTTGTATTTTAGCTTAGCAAGTGGTCACGATGGTCGGGTTTCATAGGTTTTAATTTGTATTTTTCTTGGTTTTTTTCTTTGTGAAGAACACATGTGAATAAGTATTTAACTTGATAGTTTTTCATTTTTTTTTTTTTTTTTTTTTTTTTTTTTTTTGTTATGAGGGGCAATGACTCGGTGGTAAAAATTATTTACGGTATGTTGGGGGTGATAGATTAATAGTGGATTATGTTGAGAGCTAGTGAAGTAACAATATTATATCTTAAAAAAATCTACTTGGTGAGTGGTTGTTTATGGATGGTGATTTAAAGCTATTAAATTTAAAGGACAATTCCTACAACTTAGTTTCTACGATGATGAAGTTAAAGAGTTATGTTTGAGTTCAATGAGCTAGAAGGAAAGGGATTATTTTCTTTGTTCAAGAGGTTGGGAATGAAGGTCGAGTGTGCATGAATCGAGTCGGTTGGATTTGGGGATTGAAGGCGAAAGTGTGGTTGACTATGCGACAAATGATTTAGGGATGGAAGTTGAGAGTGTAGATGGGGCCCTGCTACAAAATATGAGTGATTTCAGGGACGAGTTTTTGACGGTGAATGTTGGGACTTCACAAAGCTGGCTAGTCCGAAGATGATGTGGAGGATCAATATGACGGTGATTACATGCCGAGAAAGTGATGAAGATGGATGTGAGAATGATAACAAAATGTTTGATCGGTTTGTAGATGAAGAAAGTTTGAGGAGTACGAGTGAAGAATGTAAGGAAGATGATGATGTTGCTTAGGAGGCTGCAAAGCTTCATGAGCAAAGTGGTTTAGGGTCAATTTTTGTGACGGTCGAATGGTATTGGGACTTCGCAAAAATATGGTCGAAAGAAGATGATGTGGAGGATCGAAGATGATAGTGACGATTACATTCCAAGTGATGAAGATGGAAAGGAGAATGATAACAAAATATTTGATCGGTTGTGGATCAAGAAGGCGAGGGGTACGTGAAGAATGCGAGGAAGATGATGATGTTGTAGGAGCTACAGAGTTTCATGAGCAGAAACACTCTGATGACAGTGCAAATGAGGAAGATAACTATCCTCATTTCAATCCAGCTGTCACATTTGAGCCTTCTTTACAGCTGGGAATGATATTTTCCTCAAGGAAAGAGTTTCAAATGGCTGTGCAGTCTTATGCTATTAGAAGTAAGAGAATTTTGAAGACAACAAAGACTGATCCTAACAGAGTGTATGTGAAATGTGCAGATGAAGAATGTGAGTTTCACATTAATCTGAGAAAGCATCCACATGAAGAGACATATCAGATTAGAGAACTTGAGGATGAACACACTTGTGATGAGGAATATCAGGTGCAGAATTTGAATTCTACATGGCTAGGTAAGAAATACTTAAATAAGATTGTGACTGATCGCAATAGAAAGGTTAGTATTTTTAGAAAGGACATGATGGCTGAGTTGGGCTGTGACATAACTCTAGATCAAGCATATAGAGCTAAGAAACTAGCACTGCAGACACTGGAAGGAGGTTGTGTTATGCAATATGCTAAGCTGTGGGAGTATGCTGAAGAAATAAGGAGGACAAATCCTGGGTCCACAATGATTGTAGGAGCTGGAGATGAAGAGCATGGTGATGGCAGATTTGAAAGATTATACATCTGTTTTGATGCTGTGAAAAGAGGGTTCAAAGTTGGTTGCAGGCCCATTATTGGAGTAGATGGGTGCCTCCTTATCAGGGCATAATGTTGACTGCGGTTGGGGTGGATGCAAACAATAGCATCTACCCTATTGCTTGGGCTGTGGTGAGTAGTGAATGTAGTAGAGACTTGGGAATGGTTTTTAGTGGTTTTGAAACAGGGATTTAGTAGAAAGAAGATAGTCAGTACACTTTTATGTCTGACAAATAGAAAGGGTTAATCCAAGCCATGTCTTCAGTGTATCCAAATGCTGAACATAGATTCTGTGTCAGACATCTACATGAGAATTTCAAGAGGGCTAGGTTCAGGGGAGATTCATTCAAGAATGCTTTATGGAGAGCTGCCCAAGCCACTACTATAGGAGAATGGAAGCAAAGGATGTATGAGCTGAAGAATTTATCTGAACCAGCATGGCAGTGGTTAGATGCTAAGCCACCAAAACAATGGAGTAAATCTCATTTCACTGAACTGAGTAAGTGTGATATGTTATTGAACAATGTGTGTGAGGTATTCAATTCTGCAATACTTGAAGCAAGGGAGATGCCAATATTGACTATGCTGGAATGGATTAGATCATGGTTGATGGTTAGATTTCAGAGAAACAGAGACATTTCAACTCCCAATTGGCAAGGAAGAATATGCCCAAGGATCAAACAATTACTGGAGGTTAATGCGGGAAAGGTATCAGGTTGTATGGAAGTGATGTCAGACAACAATAATTATGAGATTAGATGTCATGATAGTTCTCAGTATTTAGTTGATTTAAGGCTGAAGACTTGTAGTTGCAGAGGATGGGGCTTAAGTGGAATTCCATGCAATCATGCCATATCTGCCATAAATCATCGGAGAAAGGCCGAATAGAGAGGATTTTGTTCATGATTGCTACATCATTGAAACATTTAAGAAGACATATCTTTGCCCGGCATAATTGGTGTGAATGGTCCCAAATTTGTGGAATGATAGCATGTACATTCCACCTCTGCCACCAAAAATGGGCAAGCAAGCAATGGCCGAGAAGAAGGGACACGATGAGGCGGTGATAAGAAACGAGAAAAAAACAAAGCTTAGGAGGAAACAATCCACGATCACTGCGGCAAGTGTGGAATTCAAGGGCATAATGCAAAAGGCTGTGGAAAGGAACATGTATGAGTATATGTTTTTACATTCTTTGTTTTGTAATATATTCCTTTAAATTATTCCTTTAATATATATAGGTGAGTAAGAAGAGAGGAAATGAAGGACCAAGCAGCAGTGGTCCACACACCCAAGTAACCGATGACATGGATGATGAGATTGATGATGAGATGGACTCCATTCCAACCGAATCGCTTACTCACTGCCTCAAATTCCAGGTCCTACAATGCTTCAACAACTTCAGCCTGAGAAATTCAAGAGACAGGGGCCTCTGATTTTGGCAAGTGAAAAGAGATTTTGCAGTATTGCATATTTGCAAGCAAGGAAGAATTGACTAGGCAGGAATTTGATCTATTTGAAATATATTTTTTGTGAATTATATGTGCAGAAAGCATGATATATTTTGACACTTTTGGAATGGCACTTTTGCCACTTTTGTGAATTATCTGTGAAGAAAAACTGAATTATTTTGGCACTTTTGGAATGGCACTTTTGCCACTTTTGGAATGGAATATAATGGTGTTGTTTTATGGTAGTTTTGTGAAAAGCCAATATCATGTATATATTTGATGCAGCAACAACTTTTTTGGATTCCAACTTTTGTTTTTTCAAATATTGTAGTATTATGTATGATTCTATAATGTTAAAAATTAATATAAATCGAAACAAAAATAGATTAATACAGTGAAGAAGCCAGACTTTCAACTCAGGGTCGAACTAATCAAAATTTTATACGTACATAAGTGAAACTCAATGAAGCATTTCTTCAAACACCTACCGAGCAATATGATCGCGGTAAAGAAAATTTCAATATATATTGATCTAGCAGTTGGGATACTTCACCCTTTCAACTAAAATTTCAATAAATTTTATAAATATTCACAGATTATCAACAATTTCAATTAAAATCTCAATTTCATAGAGTTATCTTACAGAAGTACAATTTCATAGATTATATTTATATGGATTATGCACCCCATTCCTTCAATAACAACATAACAAATAACTTCATTTAAGTTCATTGAATAACAACAAAAGAGTGACATGTGGGGCTTATAGATGCCTTCCTTACAATACTACAACTACATACTATATAATCAACGCAATACTACAACTACATACTACATAATCACTGCTACTACATACCCACTGCAATACTACTACTACATAATCACTCCAACATAATCACTCCAACACTACACTTAAGCCATAACCTTCCCAATTAGAAAAACACAAATCAGTGACAAAACAAAAACAAGCAGCTGCAATTTCTTCTTGCTCCATTTTAGCTTCTTAATCTCAGCTTCACCGGCATTAATCCTCCTCAACAAGCCAGGAATTATTGCTACAGCTCTATAGCACATAGGCGGATCTACCCAATCCCAAAACTTGCACTTCCCATTCTGCAAAATCAAAGATTTAGCCGAAATATTGCATAATTTACTCTTCTCTACCCACTTTGTAATCCCTAAAAATCTCCAATTGGACTGAATTAAAAAATCTCCATAATTTACTCAAAATCGAAAACTTACGGGACACATTACATATCTCCTCCCTGGATTTGCAGGAGTCCATGACGTGCGAAGCCAAGCTCTCGTTTCACAGTGACATTCTAGATCGGAATATTGTCGACACATCGACGCTGGCATATTGCTTCCTCTACTTCGATTTTAGGGTTCGATTTAGGGGAAATGGAGGGAGGAATGAGGGTAAGATGGTGTTGGGTGATTTTTATTTACAGCCCACATATGTTTGACGTGGCAAATTAGAGTGAGATGGCATGTACACGTCGGCTATGGGCTCTAGCTGTCAACTCACGTGAGCATCACGTGCAAAAAAGCCCAAACAACTTACTTTGGGCCCGAAATAGGAGTGCGGGTGCAAAAAATTAAAGATCTTGGCTTACTTTTCAGGGCCCGTTAAATAAAGTACGGGCCCTCAAAAAATTGAAAGTTACGGTCCTATTTGGCCGGTTTGCTCTATTATTTATGAGCTAGAGGCTTTTTTAGGACAGTAATTAAGGTCGAGTTCATATTCAGGACAAAAAAAGTTCGGGCCGACTTTTTAGGACACCAACTTTTAATTTGTGCGTCCATAGGACAAATTTTGGCCCGAATGCTTATGTGGAGCCCGAATGCCACATAGATAAAAATTTAATAAAAAAAAATCATACACTCTCTCTCCTCACTCTCTCTCTCTTACTCATCCCCTTCCTCTATCTCCTCTCTCTCGTCTCTTTCTCTCCCACCATGCCCCCCCCGCCGCCGCCTTCGCCCAACATCACTAGATCTCTCATTGTCGCCAGAAGCAGCAGGGGTTTCGGCCAAGTGTCAAATCCCCAAATTTCTCTTTCTTTCTCTCATTTCTTTCTCTTCCACCACTGCCCACCGCCGCCGACGTCGCCCAACACCACTAGCAAACTCCCTCCCTCACCGTCGACAGAAGCAGCAGGGGTTCCGCCTCATTTCACCTCTCTCGTCGCCGTTTACCTCCATCAGCCACCTCCCGAACATCTCCCCACGCCCGTTCTCATCCGCGAAGCACCCGCTCCCGCTCCTCCTGATCTTCTCTATCTCTCTCCTTTCGAAGCACGAGCATCTGCGGCGGCCGAAAAGGCGACGGCCTCGTGCCGCGACCGCCGCTACTGGTGTTAGAACGACGGCTCCGCACTCCGGAAACTGGCCTTGCCGTTAATCCGCCGCCGACATTGCTTCACCTTCTTCTGCGACTTCACTCTCACCTGACCGATGCAGGTCACCTTCGGAGACGACAGCTCGGGGTTTCGGCAGCGACGCCGCCTCTTCTCCTGCCGATACTGGTGAGATTTATGGGTGGCAGAAAGCGGTGGTTGGGCTGCAGCTACTGGTGATTGTAGTGCAGAAATATGAGCATTCAATTTGAGTGTAAAAGAAAGAATTTGAAGAAATTTTGGGAAGGAAAATAAGTGGTTGTGGTGGGATTGTGACGGCGGCGGCGGTGGGTTTTCTGGAGAGAGTGACGAGAGAGAGTGTATGATTTTTTTTAATTAAATTTTTATCTATGTGGCATTCCACATAAGCATTCGGGCCGAAATTTGTCTTACGGACGCACAAATTAAAAGTTGGTGTCCTAAAAAGTCGGCCCGAAATTTTTTTGTCCTAAATATGAATTCGACCTTAGTTACTGTCCTAAAAAAGCCTCTAACTCTATTATTTATTGTTGATGCTAACTTTATCACTAAGTTAATCTATGAAACTAAATGAGTACACTTTATTTTTTTAAAAGTTGGCTTTCTCTTAAATGAGGATAACAAAATCGAGTTATATATGTTTCTAGATTAATATGATCACAAGTAACTTATGTATGTATCGATATCAGCTGTATCTCTCTATTTTTTAACATTTTTCACATATAACATAATCAAAACGTGTAAACATTTATAATTGGAGAGTTTCTATATATTCATATTGTATCACGGATTAACACAGATAATTACTAAATATGGACATCTTCGGACATATTTTGATCGATCAAATCGCGTGACACGTACAAATATTGTAATCCTAACTAATAAAATTATACTCCCTCCGTCCCAATCATATAGGCTGATTGGAGTTTTGCACTAGGATTAAGAAATTATTGGAAATACAAATTATACAAGCAAACTTCCTTCTATGACCTTATTTATTGTTTGATTATGAGTCAGTCCAAGAATTGAATAAGGATAAATTAGTAAATGAGTTAAAATAACATTACTTTTTATAGAAACTAGCCTATATATTTGGAACATCCGAAAAAGGAAAACAAGCCTATATGATTGGGACGGAGGGAGTATAAACATATAGTTACATGAAAATCAATCCAATTATCCAACCATAAAACCTACAAAAAATGAACAAATTAAACTAAAAAAATCCATTATTACATCTCCCACCATCCAATGCATTCAACAACACGAGAGCAAACTCCTTCTCAATCCAGTCATCACCCTCCTCCGTCTGCAGCCGCCGATACTCCGCCGCCGCCGCCTCCGGCACCACCGCGGCCCGGCACAGCGGGCACGTCGGCACGCTCCCTCTCATCAGCCACCTCTCCACGCAGCGCCGGTGGAATGCGTGGCCGCACGCCGCCAGCTGGCAGCACTCCTCCCCCTCCGCGTAATCCGATAAGCAGACGCTGCACTCTCCGCCGGAATCCTCCCCCGCCGCCGCCAACTTCCTCCGGTAGTAGAATCTCGAGCTGCAGTTCTTGATCGCCGCCGCGTAATCACGCCGCGTCGCGAAGATCTGATAGTGTTTGAAGAATATGCATGCGGTTAGTATGGCCAGATGCAGCAATTCCGGCAGGATTCTGAGGAAAAATATGGAAAGAATTTTGTTGGGATAAGACACCAATTTTGCTATGGCTCCCATGATTAATTCTTTTAGGATATGTATGTTGTGTGTGTGTGTGTGTGTGTTCATGTATATGTGGGTATTTATATATGCATGCATGTATCATATATAATGTGATATAATTTCATGGAATATCCTTCTTTGTTGAAACTTCAAAATATGTAGAAGTAGGAAGGTTCGATTTGGCAGTCTAAAAAATGAGACTAAGAATTAATAAATGGGCCCACCATTTAATTTGATGATTATGGTTTTTGTAAAATATATGATTAATTAAAATATACTAGTATATAATATATGGGGGGTTGGGGGTTGGGAGTGGGGGGTTGTAAGTATTCTGTATTTGACCTAGTTTGTTAGAAGAAGTTTCTGGGAGGTCACAATTTAATAGGAAAATTTGGGTTGATTATTAATGTATTCATTTTTTTTTTTCTTGCATTTTTCTCATGTCCAAATTACAAGAAAACTAAATGGGAAAAAAGTAGGTGCAAAGTAGGGGACTAGGGGAGCTGTTGTTTGGGGGTGGTTTTCGGGTGTCATGTAAAATATGATTTTCTCAAATTCAAATTACAATATATTGGTGGTATGCGATCTTGCGATTTTTCAATCAAAAAACTCAACTTCTTCATCAATTAGGGGTCCGAACTAAAGGAGCTAGCTAGCTTAATTTCTGATAGAATATATAAACTTTACCTCGGGTTATAGTTTTTTCCACGATGTTTAAAAGCTGTTTCTAACTATATTAACTTAACTTACTTTTACAATTTTTTCACATAAATCAATTTGGAAGAAATCATGTCTTACGTGGCAACCGAATTTTTGAGACATCGACATTCTGACGGCGAGCGAAAAAACAACATTGTTCTATATAAAATTGTTCATGTATTTAGAAACAACTTTTAAATTTCGGAAAGAATAAAAAACAGAATAAAGTTCATATATTTTAACTAGATTAATTTAGTCCCACAAATCGCTACTACCAACTTCATAGTTCATGCAGTCTTCAAGAGGTCAAATTTCAACTGAAGGCTGCTAAACGTTAATCATGTCAGACAAGGTTGGAATTGTTGAAGGTCATTCTTGTCAAACCTTGTTTCTTCAATTCACACTCTAATATACATACATACATATATATATATACATACATACATACATATATATATATATATAATAAAATTTGCTGCATGTGTTGATTCGAAATATATATCATGTTTCATGAAAGACTGCAAGTTTGAATTTTGTAAAAATAATCATTATGGATTTCAAGCTTATCATGAAGACTAAAATATGTTTCACAAAGAGAAACGTGGAATTAAATGAAAGATTTATGATTTTACAATAGCCATAACTTAATATTTCAACAACTTGATTAAATGAAGCTGCAAGGTGCATTTTATTGACCTGTATAATTAGGTTTTCTTTTCTCAGAAAATGCAGCCAAGCCTTCCAAACGATCCTTGGTGTGCATGATCTGTTCATAACACTCTTCCTCCAACGCCAAACCAGCTTCTATATCCACCTCCAATCCCCCATCGATGGCTCGTTTCGCCATTCGTATTGCCACCGGCCCCTGCAGCAACAAAATTAGAAGTCAAGAAGCCATGCACGAATTGATCCAACGACCTCTGTTAGAATTGAGAACTGGGTGATAAGATAGATTGACCATACATAAGATTGAGTATTTGAAGTTGAAGGATTACATAATCAAACATATTCACAGCATAAAAACTCGTGGAAGACCATCTGACGGATCAAAATCCATCACACGGATCTTAGATCAAGATTCAAGCTCATATCCAATGATATATTTGTAATTTGCTAAAGTTTCATTGTATTTGGATCCAGGTAATGACCCGTATGACGAATTTTGTCCCGTCAGCCAGTTTTGCACGAGACTCCCCAACTCAAAATTGTTGAATCTATCAAAGTATGTTGTAGATTACCCTATATTATTCCTTAGCATGGAGGTTGATTTCCGTCAAAGTGCATTACGAAGAGATGAAGCGGATTTCACAAGGGGCATATAGGTGACATTAGTGATAATGAAAGCGCGTCTTTACAACAGCTCTTATAATAGCATAGTTTGAAGGAGAATATCTAATACGCCTATTACGATGAATAGAAGAGACATGGCATCATAAAGATTGGAAGTTTCTAGTAGCAGTTTGGTTGCTTACCTTCTGATTTATATCCCGAGCAATTTCCAGAGCTTTCGAGTGAGCCTCACCAGCAGGTACACAGTAATTAACAAGACCTGCAATGAATTCTATCTTTAGCATGCCTCGTTTAGGGAGCGGCATGCTATAGAAACCTCAACTCAGATTTCACATTTGAATATGAAACCAGAATGGGGATATTCAAACCAGACATACCCATGGATAGAGCATCTCTGCCAACAATTTTTCGACCAGTAAATATAAGTTCCTTTGCTATTGATTTTCCAACCAATCTAGGAAGCCTTTGTGTTCCCCCAGCCCTGAAAGAGGTTGTTCTTCACAGTTAAGATACTGCTTGAAGATATTCTCTGAAAAGACGTGATAGCATCCAAAAATGTGTATACGAGTCATACCCAGGAATGATAGCCAGTCCCGTTTCTGGTAATCCTAGCAAAGCATCTTCCCCTGTTTGTAACAATATGTAAGTATCAAGATTCAAGATATTGCAGCAATTTACCAGTTTATGTGTCAAAGCAAATATATGGACCGACCGCATATCCGGAGATCACAAGATAGAGCCATTTCAAGCCCACCCCCAATGCAGCGCCTTCGATGACAGCTATTGTAGGAATACAAAGGGCCTAAATTCACTCAAGTACAAAGTTCTTTGATAATTAAGTAAACGGCTAAGAATTGATCCATCATATTATTAGCATAACTTGCCATGAAAGATAAGCATCACCTCCAAGTAGGAGAAAGTGGAGCGTAGTGAGTGCACAAAATCTTGAACTTCAGATGGAACCATTGTCTTCCTCTCCTACAAATTTTCACTTTTTAAACGAAGTGAATTATCGAGCAAATAGACTGGAAATATGACAAGAGAAAAGAGCACAGAATCTTAAGTTCTTTTCTAAGTCATTCAACCAACAAAAACCGTCTTTTAATTCTAAATTCAGGCTAGATAAGGCAGTCTACTTCAAATTTACTAAAAACTTATTAACTTTTACTAGTTATAGCTTAGTTATAGCTTATAAAGTTCATGATATCAGAACATACAGGTCCAATTAAGTGCTCTACCTTCAAATCGGCACCTGCACAAAATATTTTGGGGACCGAACTGCAGATCATCAAGACTTTTGCTGTCTCGTCTCTACCAGCAGATTCAAGTGTATGCTGCAATCCCCTCAGCATTTCTCTTCCAATAGCATTTCTCGTGCTAGGCCTTTCCAAGTTAACCTCCCAAATCCCTGTAGGTAATAGATAGTTGATAGTATCCAAACGAATGCTAAAGCATAATGCCCAAGCTCAAAATATCTGTAACTCAAAAACCAACAATCCTCGGCTAAATTTTTCTTTTATTTTGGAGATGTCAAAGTACATATTTTCCAGAATGTAACCAAACATTTAATACCAAAAAGCATCCTTCCTTCCCCCAAAAAACTCTAGGAACTCTAATAATTTAAATGTAAAAGAATTCTAGTAATTTAAATGTACATCCCTCGTATATATCGAGTCATTCTATCAATAGATAAAAGATATCTATACGCATTCTCGAATTTATTACGCTACTCCTACATACAACTTCCCATCTTCATCTTTATATGATGACAATATATCACGACAGGGAAACTTAACATGATGCTAGTACCAGAAATGAAAATTAACTGAGAATAAAACTACTGCAGAAAACATGTTACTTAAAAGAACAAACTACTACTAAGAAAGTTACCGTTTTTAAACTCTTCTCCAATAGGCTTCTCGCTTTATATCCCAAACAACACCAAACATGTATGTCTATTTCGTACCCCAACCTCCATATCACCCTCCATACATGTATATGTTCTATTAAAATAGCAAAACACATAAATAAAACTTTCATCCCGGCATACATTTGGCAACTCCACTTTTGGAAAAATAGTTTTAGAGAAACTCTAAACAATACAAACTCGAAAAAAGAAATCAGAGGCTTAGAATCACGAAAATTAATTGTTGATTCGTTGCAAAAATTCTTAGAAATCGTTAAATTAAGACGCTATCTTAAACACACAATTCACTGCCTACAACGAAGCATTACTAGGTAATTAATTGAATGTCAACGAACTACTCCAGAAAAAGATATTGATTGTGATCAAACCTCGTTACTATACCAATCCCACTATTAGTATCTTAATCAAACTCAAGCTCAAATTTCTACTGGTTCACCATTTTAACAAAACCCCTAAGCCTAACATACCTCAATGAAAAAGGCGACGCACTCAAATTTACTGCCAATTTAATCAACATCCAATCCAACACAACACAAAACCAAAAAATGCAGAACAATCAAGAAATGTTTCATCGAAGAGTAAAAAAACGACGAATTTCGGGACTAAATAATCTGAAACGACATAAACAGCATAAACTAAAAACATATACCAGAATCAGAATCAGTGAGTTTCTGCAATTTGACGGACTCGGAAGCAGACTGCAGTAAGAAAGTCCGAGCATTCTGGAATCTGAACAGATGCGTAATAGAGCTCTGAAGGCTTGCATTCTTCAACGATTTGGCTACGGTGGCAAAAGCTACCATTTTTGCAATTAGGGCAAAAAATTGGGGATGTGGGGAAGATTGGTTGAAATGTGATTAGGGCTTTTATAATTTAAGGACGGGTTTGGGATTTGAAAGAAAAATTGAAACAAAACAATCTCTGAAATTTTGAGAGATAATTCATAAGTTATCTAATCTAATACTCCCTCCGTCCCATTATTGTTGGCATGTATTCCTTTTTGGGCCGTCCCACGAAAGTTGGCCTGTTTCCTTTTTGGGAAATATCCTTCTCTCACAAAAAGTTGTGGGCTCCACCACTTTCTATCTTTTTACCCTTTAAACACTCTTCTCCTTAATACCCGTGCCCAAAAGAAACGTGCCAACAATAATGGGACGGAGGGAGTACTATTTGTTACTATTTAATACATTTAATAAGATGATAATTTAAAAAATAAAAATAACTTTCGATTGGTTCAATTTTGCTTGAATTCTATTTTGAAGAACATAATCGAACTGAATAAATTCGATTTTCAAAATTCAACCAAATTGACATGTCAATACATAATCGAATCAAAACAAATCCTTCATTTCGATTCGATTTTACGTTATATTTAGTGTTTGCAAATTGTATCCATGAATTGTCTGATTCTCTTGTAAGTTTTTTTTTTATGTTGGATTAAAAATAGATAATTAAGATCCTTTTTTACTTTGTAGAATATGTATTCTAAATTTTCAAATTCAAAGGGATCTAAAAATTAATTTTATCTACTGTGTGCATTTTCATGTTAGATATGTTTCAAACTATTAACACATGTTAATAATGTTATATTTGTTATATTTGTATTATCATTTATCAATGAATACTGCTAGTATGCTTATTAAGTACTTTCAACATGCAACGGTAAAAATGAAACATAAAATATGAATAAAAATGTAACGATCATATTTAAAAAAAAATGTTACTAAAAGATATCCATTCACATTGAATGTGAACATGTATGAGGCAAATATAGTGGCAGAATTGACGAGGCAAAGAGGAAGATAGTTGTTGAATTTTCTCATCTTTGTCGAGAAGTCAATATGACGGCTCATAGTTTAGCTAGTTATGCTTTTGAGCATTCCGGTGTAAAAATATGGAGGTCAGACTTTCCGTCGTGACTTCTTGATATTTGTCATGCCGATTTAGCTAATTAATGGAATGATTTCCTTCTAAAAAAAAACATATTATAATATTTTTATCTCTGTCATACGTTTCCATATGTTGGACACTACTGATCTCTCATTTATGTTGCAGTATTTATGATTATTTTAAATGAAAATAAATACTAAAATATAGAGATATAATTGGCAATCAAATAAATTATACTTGACTTCTGAGAAACAAATCATATAAATTGCGACAAATTAGGAATTAAATAACGAAGTATCTTGAAAGATGGGCACATGAATTGACTACTTTAGCAAATTTTTTAAATCATACTGTTTTGCCCCAGTGGCTCTCGGAAATTGCATCTTCGGATGCTCGTTGATTAATGAATGTATTTTTCGTCTAATTTAAGAGTGCGTTCGTTTTTTGATAAATTTATTCCTTTATAATAGAAATATAAAAAAAATATCCTTTAAATCCTTCTTTTCTATAATCACCTTTCATATATTTTATTTCTCTTTTTCACTCCCAATGAGGAAAATATTATCACTCTAATTTTCATCAAATTTAGGAGGGAAAATCGTTTTCCCTCGTTGGAGTGAAAATGAAAAATAAGATATGATGAAAATGAGAATTTAATGAAAGGTTGATAAGAAATGAAAATTTTAAAGGGTGAGATTTTTATCCTATCATTCCATTTAAATGGATAAATTTATCGAAAAGTAAACACATAGAAAAAACGAAGATTAAAAAAAATTACTATGATTGGAAGAAATGGGAAAAAAAATTATCTCGCCACAAATAGATATATGAATAAATCTGGGTCGATATTGATATTATCTCTAATTAGGAGGACTGATTTGCAAAAGATGCTTGTACTAGACTAGAAGAGAAATTCCCGCTTCTCTCGTGAGTGGTCTGATTTTCTCAAAGTCTTGTCAAAACGGCAGACGGTTTCAACTTCTAAGTCTTCGTTTTTTTCTTCAAACTCACATAAATTCATTGAATTTCATCACTTTTTTACCCGTCAAGATTTCATCTTTTTCCGGAGTTGGTGGTTAATATTTCATTTCTTGTTTAATTTACTTCTGGGAGATCTGTAAGTCGCTTCTTTATCTACTATTCCAAGAGAAAAATCCTCTTTTTTCTGTTGATATTTTGTCTCGATATATTGATGCTCAACACTTTTTTTGATTGTGGAATTTGGTGGGTTTTGCCGCTGCTTTTTCTGCTGTATTTTATTTCTTTATGTTATGGCATAGATTCTAATGTGTCGTTGTGTTGTGTTCCTTTTTGAGTCGATTTCTGAATGTTCATGCTTTTTGAGTTTTCTTGTATGAATATTTTGTGGTGGTAAGAATTTAATTAGAACCTTTTACAACAGTTTATTGGATTCATGATATATCATACTTTCAGCTGTTGCCTTGTTATTGATGGTTCTACTTCATGTGACTTTTGTTCGTTTAATTGGAAATAAGAAACAAAGTATTTAGATTAAAAGGTTCACAAAATTCGGGTCACATTATAGAAGAAACTATTACTGCAATGGACTCATTTGCTGGGGCTGGGGTTAGGGGGTGGTGTGTGTGTGTTTGTGTGATTGGGGGTTGTGTGTGTGGGGGGGGGGGGGGGTGATTTATTACCATTGACCGTCGTATCATGATCTTTCGGGTGGTAGTGGAGACGGGGTTATCCATGCCTGTTCAAATCCTCGACCCCGTGTACAATATGTTCACTTATGTCTCTGCCTTTTCTTTCACTTCATTGGGTTTGATCTGCCTATATGGAACTCTCTATATATGAACATGCCATATTAGCTGTTTCACATCCATGATGACAAATCCGGGGTTCGAGGGTTGATGCTTATTTCATGTGTTGAAGGTGTATTCTATAGTATCAAATGTGCTAACATTTATTGCTCTGGATGAGTGATTCCTTTGGAAAGAATTAGCATAAAATTAGATATGACGAGACTTGTTGCACATGTAAGAACTTTATTTTCTTGTTCCGGATATTATTGAAACGTGTTAAACAGTTGAAATATGTTTGAGCTGTTGTTATAACTATCTATCTTCCGACATAGCCAAAATTCTGGTTGGGGAATTGCTGTTGGGAGTTAGGGCCTTTATAGCTCATGATATTGAATTATGCTCCAAAACATTGTTTCTGCAGTATTTCTTGCACCATGGAGAAAGAAATCTCCGACGAGAAGAAAAGCATTGTCCCTCCAGTTTCTCACCAAGAGGGTACATTGGTGAGTGTGAAGAATTCAGATGCTTCAGTGAAGGAAGATGCACCTGATATTCAAGCACTGGATTTGGGTAAAGTAAGTATTTGTGAGAAAGAAGTTTTAAAGTCTCGGCATTATTGAGGTAGATTCTCACGGGACTTGGAATTACGTGCAGGAAAAGGATAAAACTCTGGACGAAAAGAAGCTTGATGATACACATGTTGCTGAGGAGGAGAAGGAAGATGCAGTTGCTGCTGCTCAGGGAAAACGGCAATTTGAACTACTAAGTATGAATCGTGAGGATATAAGAGAAAAGAGTGGTGAAATAGTGGGACAGAAAATATCAGATTACTTGGAGGAAGGAAGCGTTGCTGATCATTCCAGGGTACCTAACAAGAGCACGGGGGATGTTCTACACGAGGAGGAAGAGGAACCCGTGTTTGATGGGACTGAGGTCCCCGGAATGGAAGCTAACCGGAGCTTGTCTCAACGGTCCACAGATAACGACTCTGAAACACAGGGCTCTGCTTGGCCCGACAAAGCTGTTGCTCTATCGCACTATGTAAAGCAAAAGAGTATAGGCGCAATGTCTACTGTTCTCCGTCGTCTCTCTGGGAAAAGTGATGATGGGCTAGATGTTGCTGATAGGGATAAAGAAGGTGGCAACGATGATCTTAGTAAGGGGGATAAAGTTTTGTTGCCAGAAAGTGTAGGCCAAAAAATCTCCCAGAAATCAGCTGAGAGATCGGGGTGGAACCCGCTTAGTCTTATTGGCAGAGAAAACAAGTCTGAACAAGATGATTCTGTCAACGACTTAATGCAGCCAGTTTCCATGAAAGGTAGAATTATCCTGTACACTAGGTTAGGATGCCAGGATTGCACAGAAGCAAGAAGGTATCTGCAAACGAAAGGGCTCAAGTACATTGAGATCAGTATCGATGTCTACCCTTCGAGAAAACTAGAGCTTGAAAAAATTGCTGGATCTTCAGATGTTCCTAAAGTTTTCTTTAATGAAATCCTAATTGGTGGAGTAAGTGAGCTGAAAAAACTAGAGGATTCTGGTAAACTTGGAGAGAAGATCGAGTATGTTGTTACTGAAGAACCGTCATATGAAGCTCCGTTGCCACCTCTATCTGGTGAAGATGACCTGTCAAGTGATGAAGCTATTGATGAGCTAGCACTTATTGTTCGGAAAATGAAAGGTTCGATATCCATAAAGGATCGGTTCTATAAAATGCGCAGGTACACCGACTGTTTCCAAGGCAAAGACGCTGTGGATTTCTTGTCAGAAGATCAGTATTTGGAAAGGGAAGAAGTAAGTAGCACTTTGTAGTTCCCCTCACCTTTCTGCACACTCTCCCTCCTCCCCCCCCCCCTCTCTCTCTCTCTCTCTCTCTCTCTCTCTCTCTCTCTCTCTCTAGTATACTGCTACTTGTTTGCATTGATTCTGCCTTTAGCAACTCATATCTCATTTTGATTGTTTTTAACTGCTTGAAATAGGCTGTTGAATTTGGCCGAAAGCTTGCAGAAAAACTCTTCTTCCAACACGTTGCTCGGTGAGTTTCTATAACCTTTCTTTTATTTGTTCGGTATTTCCTCTACTTCGCACCTCATAGAGAGAGCTGCTATAAATTTCTTCGTGATTATAGCTTATACGGTTGCTTAATATTCTCCTCCCCGTATCTTTTCTTGTGATGCCCAGTGAAAATATATTTGAAGATGGAAACCACTTGTACCGTTTCTTGGATGATGATCCTGTCATCTCTCGATGCCAAAATATCCCGAGAGGCATCACTGAAGTGAAACCAAAGCCCATCACAGATATTTCATCCAGGCTTAGGTTTTTGTTGTCTGCAATATTGGAAGCTTATACTTCTGAAGATGGAAAGCGCGTTGATTACACGAGCATCCATGGGAGTGAAGAGTTTGCCAGGTTTGTTCATAACGTTAACGAACGTATGAGAACCATGAGGGCCTTAACGAGAGAGAGATTATGTGATAAAATATATACATAAAGAAGAATTTGTTGTGAGTTTTCAAACACACACACACGAGCTCACGCTCCCACACAGATGTCTGAGCTGTATGAGATGGTGTCGATTTTCATCAGAATTGACATGCTACTCTAGGTACTTGAGGATTGCTGAGGAGCTTCAGCGTGTGGAGCTGCACGAAATGCCTCGAGAGGAGAAACTATCCTTCTTCATCAATCTTTACAATATGATGGCCATTCACGCCATACTCGTACTAGGCCCTCCTTCCGGGGCTCTGGATAGAAAAAAGTTCCTCGGAGACTTCAAATACGTTATTGGTGGATCAGCATACTCTCTTTCAGCTATTTACAACGGCATTTTGAGGGGTAACCAAAGACCACCATACAATCTCATCAAGCCATTTGGAGTCAAAGATAAGCGATTAAAGGTAAGATTTTCTTCCTAATTACTTTTGTTTACTTGTTAATTCAAGCTGATTTCTTGTTTACTAAGTATGCTTTTAGTTTTAGTTAATTGTCGGATTTACCACCACCTGTTACTCTGTTTTTTACAATTTTTGCACGACTTTTCAGTCTTTGCTATTAAAACACTACTTTTAATATTATGCAATTTTCGTACTGTTTAAGTTTTCGGACTAGACCAATCCGACAGTTGTAGCTCTATACAATGTCCACCGCTGAAATCTGAGGTCCTAATAGATCTTAAGCCATGAAATAGTTTAATAATCCTGTTTAGTTTAGCCGGAAGGTGTGAAGATTGCAAAATGTTGAAAAGTGATGTTTTAATTGCAACGATATGAAATAGATAACATTTCTTGCTCGTTTCTTCTTATTTTTTTAAGTTCACTACAGAAATTAATCAAGATCTAAGATTTTTGATCTAGTTCTTGTTTGGATCATTATCATTTGTTCAAGTGTTGATCTCTCTCTCTCAGGTAGCTCTTCCGTACGTGGAGCCTCTTGTTCATTTTGCACTGGTTTCTGGCACCCAATCGGGGCCTGCCCTCCGATGCTACTCCCCAGGAAACATCGACAAAGAGTTGATGGAAGCTGCATGCAGTTTCCTCAGAAATGGAGGACTATACGTTGATTTGATCACCAATGTTGCATATCCCACCAAGATACTGAAATGGTAACCTCACACCCTTCATCTCCATCTTTCTGTTTCTCATTCAAAAGTAAACGAGTCGAGTCGACCTCTGGACAAGCATAAACACACCATCCAGACCTTCAACATCTCTGCTTGCTTCTGTGTTATATATTATGAAATTCACCCATAATAAACACACACACACACACACACACATGGATGATGTTCAAGTTGCTCGTCTTTTTAGGTATAGCGTAGATTTTGGAAAGAACGAGGTGGAGGTGCTGAAGCATGCCGTAAACTACATGGAGGCTGCTGACTCTCAAGCCTTGCTGGACTTGCTTTCAAATACTCAGCTCAAAGTGATCTACCAGACTTATGATTGGGGACTCAACAACTAGTGATCCCTCGTTCTTGGCTTTCGTTCTCGCTCATCCAAGAGCTGAGCACGAACGTGTAAATAGCGCCCCTCTCGAGAAAACTGATCGATCGGTCGATCTTGAGACATCACACGACCATCTAAACATGAAAGGGTTGGTTATGAGGAATAATGTAGTTTTCTTTTGCCACTGGAATATAAGAACATGAATATACTTATATAATAAATATTTTTTATGTTAGTTTATTGTATTGTCTGAATATGAATTTTTGGTTTTTTTTTTTTTTGTGATTTTTATAGATTTCTTGTTTGATATATTCAAGTTTAAATGTGGAGCAAGTCTTTTTAATTTTACTTTAATGTGATGATGATGTTATTTACTCTCTTTATAATAAAAATTCAAAAGTAATTTGTGATTTAAGACATTTTAGTCTAAACTAAAGTCCAAATTTGGAGAAAAAATCGTATATTTCATAAGAAGTATACATACTGATTACTTCCACCATCCATGATAAGTGTGGTCTTCTTTCCTTTTTCGTCCGTCCATAATAAGTGTAGTCTTTTCTTAAATGGAAATGACTCCACTCACAATAAACATGAGTCTTATTCTCCACTTATAATATATCTATCTAACTCACTCCCCAATCTATTTATTACCAATTTCCCATTTCTTTGTATTCTTAATTTCATTTGATCTTTTTGAGGTATAATTTCATTTGTTCTTGAAAATGGGAACTTTATTTTGTAGATTAAATACAATTATATATAGTTTTAAACTAAATTACGATTTAATTAAGAGCCAATTGCAGTTATAAAAACCGGGCCATCTTAATTGAAGGCCCGGTTTATAAAATGGGCCCAATTTAATAGATTATCGGCCCAATTAAGACTAAAAAATAAAATATCTTTAGACAGAGAAAATGAGTCTCTCCCTCTACTCCGCTCTCTCTCCCTCCATTTCCGCTGCTTCTTCTCTCTCTCTCTCTCCCAACCTCTCCAGCATCACCAGGTTTCTCTCTCTACAATTTATACGTGTGTGAGTTATCATGTACCTGTATGTGTATACACAATACATGTTTATGTGCATGCGTGTGTTTTTGTTCAGTTCGGATTTTGTTCTGTGGAAATATGCTGCATAAGGAGGATTTGAAGAAAAGCTTCAGAACGAGGAAAAACGTGAATTTTAAATTAGTTTAGCTGTTTTCTTTGCAATTTCATGACTTAAGTTTCAAAATTTCGAGTACTTTACTTTTCTAGTCCTTTATTATAGTATCTTCACTGCGAAAAGTTCCATTTATTTGTGCTGAATTGTTCTAGTTGAAAATTCAATCATTAATTTGAGCTGGAATTGTGATTGAATTACTTGTGAAATTTTGGTTTAGGTATTGCTTGATTGTCCTATGCGAAGGGGTTGAAAATCTTGTTTGTGCTGAATTTTTGTTTTGTTAAAAGATAAGGATTGAATTGATAAGAATAATTATTTCAGTTCAGAATAGCCAGAAATATGAGTTTAAAGTTTGAGACTGATTAGGTGAACGTATTTGGACTTAAATTTGTGTGAATTAGGATTAGTTTGAGATTATTTTTGAATTTGTTTTAGGCATTTAGCTTGATTTGGATTAAGATAGTTTATATTCAGCATTTTTCAGCTCTGTTTTTGCGATGAATGATGCAGCTTATTGTGAAGTTGTGAGCCTTGAATTCTTTCAAGTTACTATATTTTTTTTATGAATGTTTCACATTTTTTGTACAGGAAGTTGCAGTAGAGTATATAGAATTTCAACTTGGGAAAAATCGAATAGAAATATTTCAATGTTCTCTTCGTCATGTACAACGCCGTGTGTATTTTTATATCAAAACCAACAACCTTACATAGTTGATGCTCACACGTTGAATATTCCCAATGGCAAAAGGCACTCGTGGAAAACTAAAGGCGGCAGTAATATTAGCAACATTGACGAATTAAACCTCTCGATCTCTGAGGATTTGCCTTGTCCGACCCAATCTCACTCTCCGTCTACATCACCTGCAAATAAGGGTGCTAGCAGTGATGTGATCTTGGATGAGACTAATCCCAGCAATCTACACATAAACTCAATTACAATAGGCAGTTGGGTTCAGTCTTGTTCAAATGTTCACGATGTTAGGAAACTACATGCTGTTGTTACTAGGAGGATGAAAGAACCAGTAGCTTATGTTAGTAATAACTTAATCAGTATGTATGCTAGATTTGGGGAGCTTGTGGCTGCTCGTCGGGTATTTGATAGGATGTTGGATAGAAATGTTGTTTCTTGGACTTCAATGCTTAATGGCTACCAAAGACATGGTTTAGGCGATGAAGCTTTCAGGTTGTTTTTTGAGTTTGTTAACTGCGGACTCCAAGGGAACGCACAGACGTATGTTTGTGTGCTGAATTTGTGTGGCAAGACGTATAACTATGAGCTTGGAAGACAGTTGCATGCTTCTGCAGTAAAGAATCAAGTAAGTAATTTCATCTTAGATTGTACTATTTTGCATTTTTATGCTCGGTGTGGTGATTTGGATAGTTCTTTTGAAGTCTTTGACCGGATGCAAAACCGGGATTTGGTTGCTTGGACGACAATGATCACAGCATGTTCACAGCACAAGCGGGGACGGGACGCTTTTGCATTGTTGTCACAAATGTTATCCGAGGGGCTTGACCTCAATGAATTTACTGTTTGTAGTGTATTGAGTGCTTGTGGCGAAGAAAAAGAGCTAAGATTTGGTGAACAACTCCATGCTACTGTCATTAAGAAGGCGTATGATAGGGATATTTACGTGGGGACTGTTTTGGTGGATTGGTACGCGAAATGTGGGAAGATTGAGGACTCCAGAACAGTTTTTGATGGAATGAAAAGGAGAAATGCTATTACATGGAATTCTATGGTAGCTGGATATGCTCGTAACAACCTTGGTGACGGGGCTATTGGACTCTTCCGTATGATGAAAAGATTAAGGGTACCTACTAACAACTCAACCATGGTTAGCATCCTTAGAGCTTGTGGCTTACTGAGGGCATTATCGACAGGTAAAGAAGTTCACGCGCAAATTTTCAAGAATTTTGAACCTAGCAATATCTTCATAGGGAGTGCGCTTGTGTGGCTGTATTGTAAATGTGGGGATTATGCTTCTGCTTCCAAAGTTCTCGAAAACCTGCCTGATAAAGATGTAGTTTCTTGGACTGCAATGATTTCTGGCTGCGCTCGTCTAGGCCACGAGCATGAAGCCCTCGAGTACTTAAAGGAAATGCTAGGTGAAGGTGTGGAACCCAACCCTTTCACGTATTCATCAGCGTTGAAAGCATGCGCGAAACTAGAGAGCATAAGACAAGGGAAGCTCATACATTCATCCATAAACAAGACGCCTTCGTTGTCCAACGTGTTTGTAGGGAGTGCTTTGGTGCATATGTATTCGAAATGTGGGCATCTCTCGGAGGCAGCTCAAGTCTTTGACAGCATGCCCGAGAGGAACAAGGTCTCGTGGAAGGCAATGATCGTTGCTTATGCGAAAAACGGGCGTTGTGGGGAGGCTTTGAAGCTCATGTACAGAATGCAAGATGAGTGCATTGAGGTGGATGACTACATCCTCTCGACTGTTCTTACTTGCTGTGGCGATTTCAAGTGGAACGAGAAGGCGTCGTCAGAGAACTGTCTGCAGCCTTAAAGATCATCATACGAGATTGAAGTAGAGTTTTTAGCATCATAGATCTGATGGTGGAGATTTTGTTTGAATCTGAGATTAATCAAGAATGCTATCTGTAGAGAACAGAAGCAGAAGAAACAGAGACTTGCTTTTTGCTCTCTCTGTATATACAAAATCTGGGCTTTGTCAAAATATATATATAGGAAGTTGCCTTCTGTTAGGATATGAATTCTTGTAGAATGACATTTGTCTGTAAATCAGTAAATGTGTATATCGATTTTATTTTGCAAAACATGATGTAACAGTATAAATTCAGCATCTGGCAATTCGCAAAGTATTTGAAGAGCAGGCCAATTTTCAATGAGGTTCCTACTTTGAAGAATTCTCAAGATTCTCATCCGCGGCTCATATCGAGGCTAGTCTGACTCGGCCCACTTGACAACTCTAGGATAAATACTCGTTTTAACTCTACATTTTATCAAAAGTATTTTAAATTATAATGTTGTCAAAAAAGTAACAATATCTTGAATTGTTACAATTTTAATCATGAACTATGGTTTATGTATCAAAAATGTATCGGGGTCCACTTTCCGACTCCGGAACGTCCACGTGGTACGTCGGGCGCTTACGTGGAAATTCGGTTAATATTAATTTTGATCCATGCATGTAATTTTAAAAAATAATAAAAATATCTCTCTCCCCCCCTCTCAAGAACTTCATCACGAGGACGTTATTGTTGACCATAAATTTCGTGAAGCCCACTTCAAAACATTAAACACAAGCAAATTAAAAGAGTAAATAATAATATATAATACTCCTTAATTTTATAAAGAGAAAAAGAAAAGGAGTAAACAATATATAGTCTTGACTTATTACAAAACAATCCAATTTCACGACCGAAATTTGCTTGCTCCTCACGCCCTCAAAAATCTATAAATACACAACTTCAATTCCTCCCAACAAATAAATAAATAAATATAAACACTTCTTCTTCTAGAAGCTTCTTCTAGCTAGCTAGAATGTCGGCAGTTTCTGGGCTGGGCGAAGTTTATGTGATGAAGAAATTTCACGAGAAAAAGATGAAGGAAATGGAATTAGCTTCCAATCATGAGCTGAAATCATCAGTTGAAGAAAATAAAGATTATAGATGTAATAAGAAAAGTAGGAGTTCGACTTCTACTTCTAAGAGTGGCTGCTTTTCCTTGTTCAAGTTCAAGAAAAAAAAATTAATTCATGGAAATTAACACTGCTTCTGCAGATTCTTGAAATCTATAAATTACTTTTTTTTTAGATTTGAAATTTATTTTTACAATTTCGTTTTTGTGTAGATTTTAAAGTAAAATCTAAACATGGATATATCCAATTTAATTATTGTCATATATACTTTTTGTTTCCGGTTCTCGTTACGTATGCAAAATACTAGGGATGGGATCTGATAGAAACATTCTTTTATATATAAATGTAAGAATTGTACATCTTTATCATGTCGGATAATGCACAAACTCATTATTTAATGTACAAATATGCAAATGCACAAACTCTTGCCAATTTAATGCATGCGTTAAATTTGGACTATATATCAATGGTCCATATTTGTTCCAATTTATTACCTAAGAAAGTGTTAGATCTCATTTGATCATCTCTCTATATGTTAAAGAGAGATATCTATGAATATATAGGGAAGAAAGTTAGGATAAATTTAAATAGCCATAATATGGCCAGCCATAATGCCTTTTTTATTAGTCTATAAATAGATTGTTTTTTGTAAGGCAAGTTGCATGAGTCATGTAGACTGTTATGTCCTCAATCTAAATGTAGAAGAATCATTGAGTGATTAGTGAGACTTATGTCTTTCCTTATTTTCGATTTTCTTTTCTTTTGAGTCATTGCCATCGCACGGCCTCATCTTCTGAGAATAAACCACTACAGTATCTGCAGGGTTCTTCTCCATTAGGAGTGATCTTGGTTAAGACTGCTGCCCACCAATAATCACTTGCGTCTGTGTACAGGACCAAGTCATCTTCGTCCTGTGGTATCGAGAGTTTTGGGAGATTTCTGCAAACCTCTTTTAACTCTTTCATACCCTGTCGATGTTCTTATGTCCAGATGAACGGAACATCATTTTTCAGTAATGTACTGAAAACTTTTCTATGTTTTGCGAGATCTTTAATGAATGGTCCCGCGGAATTAACAACTCCCAAGAAACTCTGAAGTTGTTTCTTTTCCTTTAGATCTTCAGGAAAATTCTGGACCTTCTGAACAATATGTTCCTGCAGAATAATTCATGCTTCATCAATCTCGATATCCAAAAATTCCATTTTCCGAGTTGCAACGACTGCCTTCTTTTCAGACAGTACTAAACATTCTTTATAACAAACATCTGCAAAGATCTCAAGATATTTGATATGTTCTTCCATATTTTTTGATGCTATTAAAATATCATCAATATAGACGAACATAAAAGAAAATTAATCTTTAAACAGATTATCCATCTTTCTCTGAAATATTTGAAGCGCATTAGCTAACCCCATTGGCATTACTTTCCAAACATAATGCCCTTGAGGAGTAGAGAAGGCTGTAAACTTCTTACTCCCTTATTCCATGCGAATCTGGTAGAAACCTAACTTGCAATCAAACTTAGAGAATACCTTAGCATTTCTAATGCAGTTAATAAGGTGTTCCCTACTAGGGATAAAATATTCATCAAACTTCAGAATATCATTAATTCCTTTGTAATTAATAACTAGTATGGGTTTACCTCGTTTGATCTCACCATGATTCCTTACTAGAAATCCGGGACTGCTGTAAGGCGAGTTCCCTGGTTAGATCAATTTTAAATCAAGGTGTTCCTTGATTATCTCCTTCATATCCTGTTGATCTTTGAGGTTCATCAGGATTGGTCTGTATCTAACAAACTCATACTCCTTTTCTGGTTTCACCTTCAAGGTAGCTTTGAGCTTGTTTCTGTCCCACCATGCCAAATGATTCTCATTGTAATTCCTTTTAATCTTTCTTCTGACATCTTCTAGGGACACCTGCATCTCTTCTTTAATATCTTGATGAGATATTAAAGATGCTTTGAGGATCTGGACCTCTTCATCATTGAAATCCTCATCCATAATACAGCTTTGCACTGCTTCGCTGAATCTCCTTTGATCCTTCATTTTTGGGTGTCGAAGTTTTTCTTCATCACCACGCTTGCTGCGAAAACTCAATGGTATCTGGCGATTAAAAGCCCCTTTGAGCCTCTGGACAATGATTTTGTGATCGCAAATGGTTGTAAACACCAATTGCCTCTTTTTATTATCCTGCATGTATCTTTTGAACATCTGTAGGAAATTGTTTCCTAACAGAATATCTGCACCTGTATCATGGAAATAAATTGGTGGAGTTTTAACCTTATACCAAGGTGTACCTCTGGCTCCGCCAATCAGAATTTTCGTTTCTTTTATTCCTTTAGCCAAGAGCAAAATTTTCTTTGAGAAATCTCTTCCTGCAATTCGGGGTAGATCATCTTCTACCTCTGCTGGGAAGACTCCTCGTTTTGCAGTACAAATTCCTGCATGGCTCATTTCGAGAATTCTTACGAATCCTTCCTTGTTCAAATCGAGAGTTGCTGCTGCAATTCTCAGGGCTGACGTCCACTCGTCAATTACAGATTCTCGATCTCTGAAATTTACTTCATCAAGATCGAGCATTATTCCGTAGGGATGGATAGGATCCAGGGTCGCTTTTCCATAAGGTGTATCCTGGACCTTTGGATGCGGCCTTCTTGCCCTTGTCCTTCTTGCCGCCATGTATGCATCATTTGGGGTATGTTGATCATACCTTGCTCCAGTCTGAAAATCCTGGACTACATTAATGGCTCCGGGTGCATTTTAAAAATCTTGTTGATTTCCCATAATGGCTCCTGGTGGAAGTTGATTCACCGGCTGTGGATTTTGGACCACATTCTTGTTCATTTTTAAATCAACCATCGTCATGTTAGCAAAAGATTCTGCTAACTCCTGGAGGTCGTCAAGCTTGATTCTTTCAAGATCATTCATCTTTTTCTTTCTCGAATCATTCTTTTTAAGGCCTCCATGTTGGGATCCTTTTTGGTTTCTCCCACTGGAAATGGATAAGTGGGTTCATTACCAAAAGGATTTCTCCTTTGACTGGTACGAGGTTGTTGCTCCAGTCTTTCGATCCGTGCTTGGATCTCCTTCAGGATATTATAAATTTCATCCTGTTTCATAGCGATCTTGTAAAGATCACGTGGTACCCCATACAGGCTATCGCCATAATGTTGTACTGTCTTTTGTATTTCTCTCAGATCCTCCGATATCTTGGATGAATCTGGAGTAATTTCTTGATATAAAAGAGTAGATGATATTCCTTTATCTTTCTTTGTTTCCATCAGAGCTAATTCCAATTTACTCCCAGATGGATCCAATGATCTCTTCTCATGGCATGTTCTATCTCCCGTTCAAGGAGGATACAACCATGTAGAAGATCTTCTTTTCTTTTGATTCATTGAAGGCAGGAATCAATTAATTCTTTCTCCTGGTTATGTTGAATCAAGAGATTCAACATATTCCTCCAGTGTGTCAAAACACTCTGGTATCTCATCCTTTTCTTCTCCAAAATTTGGAGACGTTCCTGGAAATGTCCACACCTTGGACATCCTTCTAGATCCATCAGATATGATTGTTCTGATGGTTTCTCCTCATGGTGTTTATCACCTCGAACTGGAGGATGCTTAGATTTGCATCCAATCTCCTCATCTCCTCAATCTCTTGAATAAAAGGCTCAATGTATTCAAGCCTTCTTTCTCGTACGACTATGGAGTCGAACAATTCTCTCCAGACTGTTCTTAACATCTGGTTTATTTCTCTTTTTATCTCCAGATCTTGAAGATAATTCCTGTAACACTCGCATCTCGGACAATTGTCCGGATCCATGTTTTCTTGATGTCTCCTCTGTTAGGATAATACTTAAAGCAATAAATATAATTCCCAGATAAACCTAAGGCTCTGATACCATTTTAGAAAGCGTGGATCATTAAGTAAAATGCTAGAGAAGAAGAATAACCTTGAGTATTTTTAATTTATTTTATCTCAAATATGTATTTGAAAATTTGATCAAGAGCTAGTGAGTATTATGTTTTCGGGCTTTTAATTTGCAATTTTCAAAACTTTGTTTCCTGTTTTTCCAACTCAAAATACTTACTGTCCTTTTCTTGCAAGCCCGAAAAATTATGGCCTATATTTGCAAGTTACCCTAAGTTAGCGGCCCATAAAAACTTTCAACTCGCAAAAATATGCTAAGCTATCATCAATTTTACCATTATCTTCAATACAAAAATAAAAATAAATATCATCTTCAATTTTCCATACGATGATTAAGATATAAAAAAAGAAGTGAAATTATCCATTTTCTTATTATACATGTGTTTTGACGATTAGAGATACTTATTAGATTATTAGGACAGTTAGATAGTATCAAATTTAAAACTGTATAAAATGAATAAAAAAAAGGATTAAAAATTAAAAATACTCCCTCCGTCTCATTTATATAGGCTTGTTTTCATTTTTTTGATATCCCAAATATATAGGCTTGTTTCCATAAAAAGTAATGATTTTTAGCTCATTTACTAATATATCCCTATTTAATTCTTTGATTAACTCATAAAAAATACATAGTCAAATAATAAATAAGAACATATTAAAAAATTTACTATATAAATGGGACGGGGGAGTATTCAGGAACGTCTCCATGGGCCTCCTCTCTCTCTCTCCCTCTCTAAACCACTTTATGACCAAGACGTCAGTGTTGACCTCATACCTCATGAATAATCCCACTTCAAACACGCAAGCAAATCCAAATTATACATACTGTTCTTGACTTATTACAAAAGAATCCAAGTCAAAAAAAACTCCATCAATTAATTCGCAGAAAAAGTTGAGAAATTATCCCAAAATTCTTGTGTCATGCATTACGACCAGCTTTTGCTTGCTCCCCACGCCCTCAAAATAAAATCTATAAATACAAACTTCATCCCAACAAAAAATATATACAACAAGCATTTCTTCATCTTCTTCTTCTTCAAGTCGATCGAATATTCTGCTTTTGTTGTAGTGAATATATATTCTTGCAATGTCGACTGCTAATTCTGGGCTGGCGGAAGCTTACGTGATGAAGAAGCTTCACAGAGAGAAGATGAAGAAAATGGAAGCTGCGAATTCCAATTCTAATAAAGATGATGATGATAGCAGCTGTAAGAAAAGTGGGAGTTCTGATTCTGGGAGTGGCTGCTTTTCCATGTTCAAATTCAAGAAAATTCATCCAAAGACAACTGCTTCTGCAAATTCTTGATTTATATGTATATATATATATTGCAATTTGCAAGTGATTTAGTCTGGGTTTCTGCTTATCAGTTAGAGATGCCCTTTTTTATTTATTTTAATTGTTTGATTTTAGATTTTGTGATTTTTTTTTTCTGGCGATGGGATTTCATGGTGTGAAACTCCATGTAACAATTTCTGGTGATATTAATTTGTTTAATATTTTAATTGTGTACATTCTTGATGTATCTATATTTTGAGATAATATATTATGGCTCCATGATGGAAATTTTGTACTTGGCTCTTTTTTTTTTTGAGTAAAAGTATACTTCTTTCTTTTTTCCTTTAAAATATAGAGATTTCAAGGAAATCGAAGTTCAATTGGACGAATCGAATTTTGATTGTGTACGGTACCTTTTTTTTTATATGTTGAAAAAAAAATGTTATTTTGTATTGTAGAATAAAACATTTGATAAGATCTAATACGTCAAATCCGAAAAATCTAATAATTTTTGGTTCAATTCCTTCTAGGATCGAGTTATGTGTGTTTATTAAAAATTCAAAAACAGATAATGCCAAATGATAATAACTACCTCAATTCAATTCTAGATAGGGATCAATATCTTCTCAATTAAGTCGATTTTTATTCAATAACTAAATGATGGTTTTTCTTTTATCTATTAACTTATTATATCTACTAACCTTCAACTTCATATCTTAAAAGAACAAAAAAAAAAGGAATTCGTAAACATGAAATGTCTTATTCATTTTGACATATATAGTGACCTCACAATGCCAAATTTAAGGAGCTAAAATTTAAAGACACATAAACAGAAAGGTGTGAAAGTGCGAATATTCTATATCATTCATTCTTTATTTCATTAAAATTAGTTTAATTAATTATAGATGTCAGATATAAACAACCTTAACCGTATTCGAGCTTATTAGTCAGAATTAATTTGGTTCGAATTTGTTGATCATTTTCGAATTGTTTCAGATTTCGACATGATTAGTTATTGAAAGAACTTAATCAAGTTAACTGCTATGACTTGTGAATTACTGTATAAAAATGAATTTTATCCGAAATACACATATATACAAATTGAATATGTAAATTTTTCCTCATGAAAAATACAAGAACACTTTAGAATTCGTGTAACCGAATTATATTTTTGGCTAATCATGTTTTGGTTTATTTGTACGATCAATCAAAGTTCACTTATTAATATAATGCGTTGGGGGTTAATGATTTATTTTGAATCAATATTAAACGATTTAATCCTAATCTTACATTGAGGCCGTGCAATAATAAATAAATTAATAATAATATTATTAAATAAATAAATAAATAAAATAAGTGGCCCCTTTGAGTGCTGGCCAAGTTGATGCAGCTTCATACATCCCCATCAGTCAAAATAATTTATGGACTGGAATTTATTTATTGAATGATTCCAAAACATATTTATAAGAAAACGATTATATTCTCGAAATATCATTCGCTAATAATGATCTATGAACCATGAATTTAATAAAAGTGCATTAGTGTATAATACACTACATGTCAGTTTTCAATTTCGGTAATTGACTTAATAATTAAATTATACTCTAATTTACAAAAAAATAAACTAGATATATTGGAGTAGTCTATTTGTTTGTAAATTAGATCGAGAAGATTACTAATCTTCGAAAATACAAGGTGCAATGCGCCTCTTAACGACATATACATGCAACACATCAAAATTAAAATTTCACGATATTTTAATAACGTAAGAGAGGTCATCAATTTGAATCCAAATATCGGACTAAATCAGAGGTTTAATTTCAAAGAAGAAATCAGCCAAAAACATAAGTAATAATAATATTTACAAAAATGAACATAAAAGGGTGGTCCAAGAAAACACTTATTTTTCAAGTCAAAATAGTGATGGCATATGATAAAAAAAAAAAAAGGTCAATTGGAAAATTTGTTGAAATTATCGTTTCCCAAAATATACAGAAAATGAAGTAGGATAAACTAAAGGCGAAAACAATCTGATCCCTCACTGCTTGAGGATCACGTTTATGAATTTCCCAATAATTTAAAAACGAAAAAAAAAAAGAACCAATTCCATCCAAACATATTTGGTTGGTTGCCACGTGGCATAATATTAGTATATCATTAATTTCGTAATTGAGAAATTACACTTGTTTAAATTCTACTTACACTTTCTACTAATTCGGGATATTTTGTGTTGAGATCACATGCTCCAAAATAACGATAATTATTCAGAATCGAGAGGGTGTTTGGGTAAATTTGTGACTGTTTGCACAATACATCGATCTGGTTGCGTATAAAAAGTCTTAAATGATGTCATAATATATATATATATATATATATATATATATATCACTTCTTTTTAATTTACACACACATATGACTCGAAATCTCCGATTTAAAAATTAAAGAAAAATATATTATCAATTGAGTTGCGCTTCGTTGTCTATATATCAATTTTTATTTTCTTTTGAAAATTGACTTATTGTGATGCTGAGATGCTCTGTAATAGTATTTCTTTTATTTAATTATGGTGGGCCCAAATTTATTTTGAATGTTTGCTAATCAAATTTTGATCTAACGTTTTATTTAGAGAAATTAATTGCTAATAGAGATTTGATGCATATTATTTGTGAGCATTTATCAAGAGCAATATTTGATATGTAGTGTGTTTGGAATTGAAAGTTTAAAAAATTCAAGAAATAGTAGGCCAAAGTCGCATCAAATAAACAGCCCCAATTCCAAGACTATATATGTACCCGAATTTCTTTTTTGACGCAAATTTTTGTCGTCATATTTTTTTTTCCACAAATAAGTCGATATCAAGAAAAGAGCCAAAACGAATTTCCAAAATTAATCTGTGCCCAAATTTATTTCTGCCTAAGTCGCACACACAAGAAATATTCCATATTTGCATTTTTTGTGTATTTTTTACTTGTAAAAAATTGTCTACCAATCTCGGTCGAGATGAGCTCCATCACCATGTCATAAAAAAGTTGTACAAAAATAAGAAAAACGACGTCGCTAGATCCATACAGACAATATATAAATAAGGGTTAATTATAAAATAATGTACTATCTTACCTTATTTTTGTAATTTCGACACAACTTTTGAATTATTGTAATTAAAATTCTACTTTTACATCCGTTGCAAATTAAACACCTCCAATTATTTATCTATACTAAATAGATTTACGTCCAAACAACATTATGATTGCATTTTTATCGACCATCCGTGGTGCATTAATTATTTCAATCGAGTTGATTGTACTAGTATTAATTAGTTATGTTTTTAGTTGTACTAGTTAAATGAAGCACTAACAAAACTCTAATAATTTAATCGAACTCATAGAAATTATCTCTTTTTATCTGTATATCTTTAAATTATAATGCCCATCCAAACATTAGATACTAGTTACGATTTATCGTGGGGTGCCATGATCTATCATGCATACTTTCATATTATTCATTTGATTTCATTTAAAATACGTAAAAACAAATATAATATTTTCTATTGAACTTGAAAAAATATAGTATCCTATATATCATGCCATTTACTTATTTTGCATCAATAATTTGTATTTGTTTTCATAATTTAGTTGCTTTTCATAAAAAAGAAGTGGACAAATAGCGATGGATATATCTCGTGGTGTGGACCAAAAATAAGATCATAATAATTAATGGCCTGTCCCATTGCATAAGAATTTTCAATTTTTTGTTAATCATTTCCTGCCATATGCACGTGCTAGGTGGACAACTAGACCACTTCGATCTTATGTACAATTTATTGTGTTCGTGAATAAGTGTCTTAAATCGTCAAAAATCGTATATTGAAATAATGAATAATTTATTTTTGGGTTAATTTCATGAATATATGTGGATTTTGGTTAATTTTTATTTTTCCCACGAATTTTTAAATTTTTGTGATTATACATGAACTTTAGTCCGGTTTTAATTTTCCCATGATCCTCATTTTTTTCCCAAATTCAAGTTGACCCTTCGCTTATGTGGCCATGAAGAATGTGCAATTTTTCCGTTTGGCGGCTAAATTAAACCACTCGTTTTTTACTCTCCATACGCCGTCGTTTAATCTCAAAATCAACATACATATTTAACTGTCTTGCTAGAGTTTATGGTGATATTGAAGCGAAAATTTCTCCTATCAAAACAAGAGTATGTCGTCTCCTTCGAAATTTCTCCATATTTCTATTGTTGTGTCTCTGTTTTTAATTTATCTTGAATTGTTGTATCTCTGTTTTTAAATTAAATATATATAAATTTTAGAACTAGTGCTGACAATTATTTTCTTATTTAAAATACAATTTTTACCCAAAAGTAAGAATATATATTCATGTATAAGTTATAAAATATTTTTTTCATTTGTGTAATAACTATATTTCATGTCCATCATTTTTTTTATGTTGTGGAGAACCCGCAACCGATACATTCGGTGTGCACCGGATAAATCCCCACTTATGTGCGTGCAAACCGACTATAAAAGGTAAATTACACTTGAAAAATAAAATGTGAAGTGTTGAGACGTTGCTAGTTGGGTCACTTATGTTGGTATGTAAAGTGTTGTTATCTCTAAATTGCCAAAAAAAATATTGTATAATATGATTTAAACAACAATTATATTAAATACTATTTAAACATCCAACATAAAGATAAGTTATACGAAAAGAAGTTGTTATATCTTAAAATAGTATATGCACGTTTGAAATGTTGATCACTGTATCTCATAATTATTGTTATAAGACGTTTATAAGTTATTAAAAAAAAATGCAGTATCGAGTATACCTATAGGATCACACTATTAATATATATTGACATATAATAATTTTTTATTAATTTAGTGAAGACAATATAACATATTGGTCATATTTAAGGAGTAATATAGACGTTGATGCTCTCACATGAATTATTTATCGGGTTAACTGTAAAAAATATTACTATAATATTCGATAAAATTTGTTAGTTTTATGGTTTTAATGAAATATGAAATCTTACCTCCAAAAGAAAAAAAAAAATCAAATATGAATTTTTTTTTGGTAAGCAAATATGAAATCTTTTAAATCTATTACTATATTAAAGCAAAATAATCTGTATGTATTTTCCCGCCCAAACTACCATTTATCCCGCCTAAAATACATGCATGTTCAGTCTATTAATAAATTCATGCGCCTCTATAAATTTTAACACACCGACTGTTGGGCTACTGACACTGCTATCAATTAAACTTTTATCTTTTTATTGGTAATTGTACATATTTTCATATTTCAAACTAAAAGCAACATAATATATATTTAATTTTCACCGATTATTTACAAATATGCGTCCATGTTGATTTATTCAATTATAAGATTTGACGAGTTCAAATATATGTATATTTACATAAAAAAATATATTTTCATATCCACGTTAAGTATATCATCCTAAATTTCTGATTAACATCTTTTTATTTTAGATATTTTAAAATTATAATTCTTGAGTACCATTGTATAGAAACTCAATTAAATAATTGGATACTTGCAATGTATACGTATTTTAACACGAACTAAAATCATTTAATTTTTTTTTTTCGAAATGACCATTTATCTATTTTGAATTACATATAAGTTGAAGGAAATATCCATTTATATATAAAACAAAATATCAAATTGAATTCGCGTTGGTCTAAAATTTTCTAATTATTAAATATAGATAATAACATATAAATTTTCTATATATGTAAATTTGAGACACTTCAAAACAATACATTAATTCGTTGTCATTGTGCAGCGCAAAGCGCTCCGGTTAATCTAGTTTTTTAATAAAATTCAATATATTACCATAAAACTTAACTGCGAAATTGGAAAGCCTCCATCCACAAATTTTAAACCTTGACAACTTAATTATACTCCTAGGCATTAACGGAAATCCGACACGTATATTTTGTAGAAAAATTATATGAAATCTTTCAATTTTTAATAATTAATCCTTTTTTACCTCAAAAAAAAAAATTAATCCTTTTTTGTTAGTATGTCCGGAGATTTTCCACAATATGTTCGCTGTAATAAAATGAAAAAGAAAAAGGAAAAAGTTAGTATTGGTAGATCTGGCGCATTAAGTCAACACCGGGACCTTACGTAATTACTGAAATACCCTCATCGAGGAGTTCTTCTACGAGTGATACAGCATCATTCTTCAAGGGGTACTTTTGTAAAATCGCAAATATTCAACTAAAGTATAAAAACTGGAAAGCTGTAAACCACCAAAAATCTTAGAAAAATACCAAGATTAATTACTTCGTCGTTTGCTTTTGGCAGGATTTTTCCCTCCTTTTCATAATCTCTACTTTTCACCTCAAATTAATCTGAGATTAGAAAAAGAATTTTTAATAATAAAGATGAAATTTTTACTCACAAGAATTTCATTTTCCTGCATTTCGAATGCATAATATTTCAAGATTCAATTTTTCAGCCCACCGCCACTCACTTCACTTCTCCACAAAGATTCCATTTTTATTTCTTTTTTTCAAATTTTATTTTTGGGGTTCCCTCTTTTACTTGCATTTGAAGCTGCCCACCTCAGATCCATGATTAGGTAGATAATCCGACATCATATTAAGGAGTGTTAAGCTTTTATAGTTTTTATGAGTATAAATGATGGAGAAAATGATTTGCTAGCTCTTTCTAGTGTGAAATGTTACTGACATTTTCGTATTGTATGAGAAGTAAGTGACATGTTTTACGGTTATAAATTTTTAATTACATACTGTTTGTATGTAGAGATTTCTATTATTTGGTGGCAAGAAATGGGGAAATGGCATTATTGCTACTGTTTATTCTCCTTTTGTTTATTGATTTACTAGATTTTTCTCTTGTTGTTGGACTTTTTGGGAGCAATTAAGGTTTCTTGTGCCGAATTTATTAAGCATTTTCAAGATTCTGCCTTTAGGTTTCGAGTAAGTTTCTTCTTGGGTGTTTGATTGAATCTGCGTGTTGCGGGCAAGAATATTTTGGAATTCTTGTGGGGTTCGAATGTATTAATTTTTAGGCGACTTTGTTTAAAGTATTCATCTTTTATGTTAATGAATGGATTAAGAAGTGATTAAGAAGACCATTAAGTTTCCACAAAAGGCGTTTTTCTACTTTTAGCTGAATTTATGCCTAAATGTTGTTCTTTTATTATGATTTGGATTTCTCGTCTCATTTTCAAAAAGATTAGTGTGTTTCCCTTTTTTATTGTTGATTGTTTTTTCTTGCAGTTTGCATTTAACGCTGATGAATAATTGATATCTTGCCTGATTGATGTCAATGAGCTAGCAGATTCCCCACAGTTAAACTAATATTTTCTCAATCTGAGTTGAAATTTGAATTTTCCAGATTTAGATTGGTTCTTGAGTTAGAATGACGAAGTTGTTGCTTGTTCTCGATTTTTCACATTCTCGAACTGAATGATCTTTGATTTTCTTATTTGATCCATGGATCTGGTTAAAACTTTAGCAGTTAGTTTCTGTTACTGAGTTTGCATTGCATGGAATGTCTATTTTGCAGTTTTGGTGTTTTGTTAACATATGTGGTTGTGTCAGTATCGGCAGGTGATGTTTAGTCCAGGCGTGGAATAATGTCGAGGATATCAAAGTGGAAGCTTGAGAAGACTAAAGTGAAAGTTGTCTTTCGCCTCCAATTTCATGCCACACACGTATGTTTTCTTCTAAATTATTCCGATTTTTTTTATGTACGACTGCTATTTTCTAGGACTCATTCTCTTTATATATGAACTTTTGCTTTTGCACCTATCATTAGATTTAGCCAAGAGTCCATCAACTTGTTGCTGATTAATAGTTTTTCCTCGACATATTTATACTTTGCATGGCTCTACTTTTTGCCGAATGGGGCTCTACCTCAGGCTAATATGTTAGTGATTGATCCCTTTTGTTGGGCTATGTGTCGTATGACGAGTAACGACTCAAAAGTTATTTCCCTTTTGCAAGAATTGTAGTGGACTATGTCTTGAAATTAAGCTTGCCATTTTGTTGCAAGAATTTTCCTGCCCTGTAGTTTTACCCAGAACAATAAAATAGTTCATAAATGGACTTTTCATTTTGCCGTTTTTTCAGCAGAATTTGTATATAATGCTTTTATGCCCCATAGATCTCTAGGAATTTATAGGAAGCTTTATGCAATCCAATTAAGTGTAGCCGGATTTTCTGTTTTCTGATTCTACCCTGAAAACTAACGTACACAGTTAGCTGTAGCATACAAGTTTTTTATAACACGCTAATTGTTTGAATTCTTCAGGTAATATAAATCTATGTAAATTTCAGCTTGCAGTTCTGCGCCAATTCCCTTTTCTACTTTAGCATATTAAAAATTCAGTGCTTTCGAGAATCTCGTAGATGATTATCAGAGTGTCATGTAGATATTACAAAATAATGTTAAGTCATACTTTGTTTAATACATGTTTCATGTGATATGTGCTCTGCATTTGTATTTATATTCTTATTTCGGTGTATTTATAATTAAATTATATGCCCCCTTACATTTTTCTTCCTATATTAATTTTCTCACACCAAGATTAGACATATTTTTTTTACTAAGGAAGAGATATGGTGATAATCTAGGTTATTGCTAGTTTGGTTTAGAGGTTTCAGTTTGGTATCTCGACTGTAATATCCAAGTAGTCCCAAACACAGATTTGCTTGCATATACTTTGGAATTTGATGTATGGTTCGTCATTTTCATTTTCATTTTCATTTTCAATATTGTTTCTGCATCTATCAAGCAATGTCTAAGTAAAAGCTGAAACTTATATTTTTTCCCCTTATTTCTTAGTTTCACCAATAATTAGATATGCCTCAAGTGGTTCCAATTATGTTCATCAAGTCCACTAGCTACGATTCATTTCTTTATTCCTAGTGCCACATTCTTGTCAAAACTGCAGTTCTGGACTTTGAGCTGCTAAAAGTTGTCCCATAAGAAACCCGAACCTTGTTTTCTTGTTATTTGGGGAGAAATTTTAACTTGTAGAGCACTCCTCTAAATAGCAATCACAAAATTTAGGTGTTGCAAGCTAACCTTGAATGTTGGTCATATAATCTTTTGCTTTGGAAATTGCTCTCTCTCTCTCTCTATATATATATATATATATATATCTATCTCTGAAGCAATTTTGGAGTACGTACCAGTACTCTGAAATATAAAATCATTTACGTGCACCAACAGATGCTTCGTCCTTGATTGTTGCAGATTCCACAAACTGGATGGGAAAAGTTGTTCATATCATTAATCCCTGCTGATACAGGAAAGCCAACAGCTAAGACAACCAAAGCAAATGTGAGAAATGGAAGTTGTAAATGGGGCGATCCTATTTATGAAACCACAAGGCTTCTTCAAGATTCTAAAAGCAAACAATACGATGAAAAGCTCTACAAGCTCGTTGTTTCCATGGTGCTGTTTCTATCTTTATTCTGATAGTAATATTTAACCTTTGCAATGTCTTCTACTTGTATCCTTGATATCTGATCAGCATAAACAGAAACTATAAAAGAAGATTAATAAAACACTATGGTCTTAAAATGCCTTCATTCTCTATCAAATATATTAAGATGCTAGTATGTAATTCAATTTCATTGTGAACCTTAAACCATTCACTGCCTCTCTCTCTCTCTCTCTCTCTCTCACATGGGTGGGTGGGGGGGGGGGAGGGGGGTGTGTTTAAAAAATATCATATCTCGACATATTCACTTAGGTGTTTTCCAATTCCAGTTGAGAAAAGAGCTTTTCGTTAGTCAAAGAACTCTAATTTATTTGTTTGTTTGTTTGTTTTTTTTTTGTCCTTGTATTAATTTATAATGATTTATGGATTTATCTGTCATTTATAATGTATTCACTCGATTCTCTTTCGGTCCATGTCAAAATGCTCTTACAGGGATCCTCACGGTCTAGCGTACTTGGTGAGGCTACTATCAACCTTGCTGATTACGTTGATGCATCAAAGCCTATCATTGCAGCATGTCCGCTTCTCGGCTGCAACTTTGGGACTGTATTGCATGTAAGAAAATACAGACACTTCTTAGAATAATATGCTGCAAACTGATAAATGCTACCTGGGCCTTGTTGATTTGTAGTTTCTACAACTTATTTTTAAAGCATTTATCGAGTAGTTGGTTGACGAGCAAAGAAGGTTCCTGTTCTTATATTCTGGTTTCACTACAAATAAGACGATAGACAACCCTCCATGCACCCATCGACATAGTGCAATGTAGAAAAGTGAAACTGAAAGGTCTTATTACGGTAGTAACGGTACGAGAGTGTGGTTGTAGATGGATTATGGCAGAATCATTATTAGAGGAATCAATCAAATAAACGAATGATTAAAATTTAGGTTTAACAAATACAGCTTGTGGTAGCCATTTTTCTGGTGGCCTTTAGCAATAATATATATTGTTCTCGTATCTCATATAAGCCTTGGTGTTTATGATGAACTGCCTTCTTATCTTTCAGATTACTGTCCAGCTCCTGACCTCAAAGACTGGATTTAGGTATGAACCATTACGCTGAATTCTAACATTCATTTCTCGTGCAATCATTTAAATCATAATCTTGTCGTGTCCAGGGAATTTGAGCAGCAGAGGGAACTGAGAGAAAAAGGACTACAATCAGGGGTCGATAACCACGGTGATAGTGCCTCAGGCAGAATACCATCTTCGGAAGGAGTCACCAATGATCAGACTGATAAGGTTTTATTATTTACTCATTTATGTATTTGTCTAAATATTTCCACTCTGCCCCGTAGAAACAAAATAAGCTATTTGGGCAGTATACTATTACTATATTCTCGCTTTGTTCCCATCATCGATAACTAACTTATCTGTTTCCCATTTTCTGCAGGTCGGTGCTAGGATAAAATTTAAAGCAGATGCTAGTGAGCTCTCTTCACTTGAAGAAGATGCGATTGATGGCTCGTCAAATACCTCTGGAAGTTTGTATGCCGAGAAGCACGAGACGTCTTGCACTAATGAGTTCGATAATGTCAAATGTACAATATCTGGTGGTATGTATGAGCTTCCTCATATTCAAAGTCCACATTCAGCGAAAGAAGATCTGTCCGATCATCAAAACATCGCCCAAGGGAGTGCCGGTTCAGCTCATGGGTGGAGTTCAAACAATTCCATCGATAATGAATTGGCAACGGCTTGTCAGGAGAACAATCGACTTAGAGGAAGCTTGGAATTGGCTGAATCATCTCTGTTCAACCTGAAGCTGGAAGTCAGCTCGTTGCAAGGTGTAGCTGATGAGTTGGGTGCTGAAACACAAAAGCTTTCGCACGGACTCAATGCTGAGATATCTTCGGCTGAAGAATTGGCGAGAGAGGTCTCTTCCATGAGATCAGAATGCCTCAAGTTCAAGGATGATATTATCAAGCTTAAAGATTTGAAATTAAGCACTCAGATTCCTTTTATTGAGGCTAGGGACGATCGGGTGGATTACGCGGTTCGGAACATGCAGCTTCAGTTTTCGAATGGGATTTCTGTAGTCGAAGGCAAGATAAGAGAAATTCAGAAGAAGACATATGCCATCCCCCACAATGGAGACACTGAATTCATTCACCTAGAACTCGAGGCATTGCTCAATTTTCTGCTGGATTTGAAGCTCGGAAATGGTGAAGTGACGGCATTGTCGAATGCCCTTCCATCAGAAAGAGCAGACGGGTTTGGTTTAGATTTGTGTCCACCCGAAACTGTTCTTCAGCATTTCAGTTCGAGCCCTCCGGTGTCTGATGTAGTTAACCCTCTAGGCCCTAGTGAAGCAATGAAAGCTCAAATCTTTGATCTCGTGAGAGAGTTGGATGAGGCAAAAGTGGAGAAGGAATCTCTTACCCGAAAAATGGATCAAATGGAATTATATTACGAAGCCCTTATTCATGAGCTCGAAGTAAACCAGAAGCGCTTGCTGGGAGAGATGCAGCTCCTGAGAAACGAGCACTCCACATGCTTGTACGCGTTGACTGTCAGCAAGACTGAAGTGGAATCACTGCGTGAAGAGACGAATCAGCAGATGCTGCGATTTGTGGACGAGAGGCGTGATTTGGTAGCCATTAATGAGGAGCTCGAGAGAAGGGCGACAACTTCAGAAGCTGCACTTAGAAGAGCCCGCTTAAACTACTCAATCGCAGTGGACAAATTACAGAAGGATCTCGAGCTGCTTTCGGCGCAGGTTACGTCCATGTTTGAGGCTAATGAAAGCCTTATAAAGCAGGCTTTACCTTCCCAACCAGATCCACAAGTTGGCCTAAAGTTAGTGCAGAATCCAGACGACGATGCTACAAAATTAACTCAACTTCAGAATCAGAGTTCGGGTTTGAAGAAAAGATCGGCTGGTGGGGATGTTCTGTTAGAAGACTTGAAGAGATCCGTCTGCATGCAGGAAGATCTTTATCGGAAGGTTGAAGAAGAACTTGTTGAAATGCATTCAATAAACTTGAACTTGGATATATACTCAAAAGCATTGGAACAATCCTTGTGTGAAGCCAATGCTGACTTCAAAATCATGAATGGGAAAACGAGCGAACTGGTAGAGGAGTTGAAAAGCTCGACTGCTTCTCAAAATCATTTGATGTTACAGTTGCAGAAGGCTACTGATGAAATACATGCACTTGATGAGTTCAAATCTAGTAGCATTTCACAGTGTAGTGAAATGGCTCTGCAAAATCGGCTTTTAGAAGATAAATTGGCGACCGTTTCCAAGGAAAATCATCTTCTTGCTGAGAAGCTGGTCGACTGGGAAAGCACTTTGTCGGAACTCAGAAGTTGTCAAAGCAAATATGCAGCTTGTTTGGCTGCGAATGCAGAGCTGTCGCTTCAATTAAAACAAGAAGCATTTGAAAATGAGAAACTCATGAATGAGACGTCTCGTTTAAAGGAAGAATCAAAGATCCTTAGAGGCGAATCAGATGAATTGGTTTCTTCCAAAAGAAATCTTGAGGAAAGTATCAAATTTGTGGAAGATAAGTTGGCCAATCTTTTGTTCTCGTACAATAAGCAGTTCAGTATCTTGGCTAGTTCTCGGAGTCTCGATTTGGAGAGTGGGGATGTAAAAGATGCTGTGGTGCAGCTCGAAGAACTCCAGCATAGCGCAGTAATGAAAAATGCACAATTGATGGAAGAGAACCATAATCTAAAAAGCGAGAAAGCCTCTGCTGACGTGTCCTTGAGCTCTGTGAGATCAGAAATTCTGTCGATGAAGCAGAAGTTCAAAAGTGGTATACGAGATATGGCAACGAAACTAGATTTGTCCAATGCTCTTGTGGACAGGCTTCAAGCTGGGATTGAATCGGTGGCTAACAAGCTTCACTTAAGTTCTGAAATTGAAGGGAAATATGTCGAGCAGAACGAAGTGCTTTTAGCAGAGCTTGCTCTTTTCGAAGATCAGATGCAAAAACTGGCATGCGGAAATGGTCACCTTGCTCGAGAGATTTCAAACTTGGACTCTCTGGCAGAAGAACTTGGGAGGAGTAAGCTTGAGATCAACGAGCTGATGCGTGATAAGCAAGAACTTGCTGTGTGTTTAATGGACAAATCCGAGGAATCTATGAAGCTTTTATGCGAGGTTAATTCTCTGAAAGAGAATTTGAAAACTTTACATGATGAGTTGCATGATGGAAAAGCCTCAAAAGACGAACTGGAACAAAAAGTTCAAGATCTTACTCGTCGTTTGAGCAAGGATCAAGAAGAACTGCTAGAGTTTGAGCAGCAGAAAGCTGAATTAGAACGACAAGTTGAAGATCTTGCTCTTTGTTTGAGCAAGGAGCGGCTAGAGTTCGAGCAGCAGAAAGCTGAACTGAAACAAAAAGTTCAAGAACTTACCCTTTGTTCGAGCAAGGGTCAGGAAAAATTGCTAGAGTTTGAGCACCAGAAAGCTGAACTTGAAAGAAAAGTTCAAGATCTCACTCTTTGTTCGAGCAAGGGTCAGGAAGAACAACTAGAGTTTGAGCACCAGAAAGCTGAGCTGGAACGGAAAGTTCAAGATCTTACTCTTTGTTCGAGCAAGGATCAGGAAAAACTGCTGGAGTTTGAGCAGGAGAAAGCTGAACTGGAACGAAAAGTTCAAGCTCTCACTCTTTGTTTGAGCAAAGATAAGGAAGAACGGCTAGAGTTTGAGCAGGAGAAAGCTGAACTCGAACGAAAAGTTCAAGATCTTACTCTTTGTTCAAGTAAGGGTCAGGAAAAACTACTAGAGTTTGAGCAGCAGAAAGCTGAACTGGAACGCAAAGTACAAGATCTTACTCTTTGTTTAAGCAAGGGTCAGGAAAAACTGCTTGAGTTTGAACAGCAGAAAGCTGAACTGGAACGAGAAGTTCAAGAACTTACTCTGTGTTTGAGCAAAGATCAGGAAGATCGGCTAGAGTTTGAGCAGCAGAAAGCTGAACTTGAACAAAAAGTTCAAGATCTTACTCTTTGTTCGAGCAAGGATCAGGAAATCTTGCTAGAGTTCGAGCAGCAGAGAGTTGAACTTGTGCACCTTAGGGAACTAGCATCACATCTTGAATTGGAGAAATCAAGACTTGCTCATCTTTTGCGTCAGCAAAATGAACTGGTGGAAGAAATTAAGAAAAATAGTTCATATCGAGAAAGTCAGCTGTCGGATATGCATGATTACTCGCTTGCTGCAGATGTTAAACTTATTTATATTTCAAACCAATACGAGACCCGACTGGAGGAACTGCAGAAACTTGCATCCTCCGAGGTACATCTGAGAGATCTTCAGAAAAGGTATCACGATACCGAGTCTTTGTTGAATCACAGTCTTGCAGGTGAAGCTAACTGGAGACGAGAGAATGAGAACTTGTTGGCAAGTCTTGAAAGCTTACGATCTGATTTAGAAGTCTCCAAAACACAAAATAAGCTTCTTAACGAATCAAACAACGAGATAAGGGATCAACTCGAGGAGAGCAAGCGGGAACTGACAATGATGGAAAACCGTTTTTCCTTGGATAACAGCCGCCAAGCTTCTGAGGTACTACGATTACGAAGCCTGATTACAGACATGGAGGAGGAAACGAGTAATCTGATTCTTTCAAAAGATGAATTGGAATTTTTGGTTATCGTGCTCAAAGGCAAAGTTGATGAACAGACTGCTCAAATATTGTTGCTGGAGGGCTACAAAGACGAACTGGAGATATTTCGTTCACAGTTCAACGAACTTTCACATAAGCTAGCCGAACAGGTTGTTAAGACGGAAGAATTCAAGAACTTATCCATCCATTTGAAGGAGCTCAAAGACAAGGCTGAATCCGAATGTGTTGCAGCTCGTGAAAAAAGAGAAAACGAAGTTCCGTCAATTACAATGCAGGACTCCTTGAGAGTTGCATTCATTAAAGAACAGTATGAAACTAAAAACCAAGAATTGAAGCAACAGCTTTCTATGTCCAAAAAGCATGGGGAAGAGATGCTTATTAGGCTTCAAGATGCCATTGATGAAATCGAAAACAGGAAGAAGTCCGAGGCTGTGAGCTTGAAGAAGAACGAAGAGCTCTCGACTAGGCTCTTAGCATTGGAAGCAGAACTGATGTCAATGATTTCAGAAAAGCGTGAAAAAAGCAATGCTTACGACAGAACAAAGGCTGAACTGGAATGTGCACTACTAAGCCTCGAATGCTGCAAGGAGGAAAAGGAAAAGCTCGGAGCTTCTTTGCTAGAATTTGAGGCTCAAAAATCTCATCTGGCTGATGAACTTACAGTGATGAAGAGACAACTCGAGGATTTGAAATGTTCGACAAATTTAGAAAAGGGTGAATACAGTTCTGAGACGGAAGTAGATCTTGCACAGAATGGGTCGACTGGAGATACTTCCCCTGTTTCCTTGAAGCAGGATAAGTCGGCATATGGTATTCAGAGAGAAAACTTCGTATTGGTTCTTGATAGGGAAAATGCAGTTCTAACCGACCCCGTCTTGACCCCTGACAGTGAAAGTGCAGATTCAACCGAGCCTCTTCAGTCACTAACGCTTCAGGTATAGTTTTGGTTACAGATTTATCTCTGATTTATACAGTTATGAAAAGTTTGTTTAGCCTATCGAATCAACTGATCTATAAAATGGTCATTTTCTTAGAAATGGTAGTTCAAAATTGTGTCGTAAAATCAATCATGCAGGATGCATTTCAAGTCTTTTCACTCTCTTTAATTGACCTGAAGTGGTGTTGCAATCATGTAGGATGCTGCTCCGTACCTGCAAAGCAATGGAAAGACTTCCGATGGTAGCAACGAACATTTGGGAGCACAGAGATTGAGGTCTAGCCTCGAGCACTTGCACGAAGAGGTAACTTGTTTTCTTGAAAAGAGCGAGGTTTTATATAGTGTCAACGTGTTAATCTCTGTCGCCTTTCTCGGTGCAGCTGGAGAAGATGAAAAATGAAAACACAATCTTCAACACGGGACATGACACGGATCCCGATTTTCAAGTTACGCAGAGAGAAATCATGCAACTGCATAAAGTGAGCTAAACATAAAGAATTTCATACCATTGAATTATTAGTGGAAATAAGTATCTTACATCTGTTTCCATTTTTATCCTTTGAAAGGCAAATGAAGAGCTCAGAAGCATGTTTCCTCTGTTTGATGAGATTTCAAGTGGTGGGAATGCATTAGATAGGGTTCTTGCATTGGAAATCGAGCTCGCCGAATCCTTAAAGACGAAGAATAAATCGAACACCCTATTCCAGAGGTAGGTCTTGATACTCCCTAGAAACTGTTTCTCTCCTTGTAGTGGCAAGGGGTGAGCATACGGTCGGTTAAGTCGAAAATCAAACCGATGAACCGAATTATCTGAGAAAAAATTTGACCGAACCGAAACCTAATCCGAGTCCGAGGTTGGTTTCGGTCGGTTTCGACTAAATTCGACCTTTTGTTTTCATTTTCTCTCTCTTTATCAACCGAAATTAAACCGACCGAACCGTCGATTTAAACCGACCGAACTGACTGAGTTCCGTTCGATTTTTCGGTGTCGGTTCGGTTCCGCTCAACTCGGCTCTATGATATTGATATTTTACACTAATTTCTGCCTCAGCTCTTTCTTGAAACAACATGGCGGCGACGAGGAAGCAGTTTTCAAAAGCTTCAGAGACATCAACGAACTGATCAAAGAGATGTTGGAGCTCAAGGGAAGACACGCCGGAGTGGAGGCCGAACTACGGGAGATGCACGACCGCTACTCTCGACTGAGCCTCCAGTTCGCGGAGGTTGAAGGCGAGCGACAGAAGCTCAAGATGACGCTGAAGAACGTCCGGTCATCCAAGAGGTTAGTACCATTGAACCGGTCATCATCGGACAACGTGATGGACCATCATCCGTCGTAGGAGGGCGAGTTTTGCTTCGATTTTCGCTCCGTTTTCTCGTCGCATCGCTTGCGCCGTCAGTGCATATGAAGCTGTATGAAGTTGATGCGTCGATGCTGCAAAGGGCGCAGTGTAAATAGTGTTATTGCAGTGGCCATATTTTCTACTGGCAAATGACTCTTTGCATAGAACTTTTGTAGATTTCATAATTTATAATTATATGGTGATACTTTCAATTTTTTTTTTTTTAATTTTCTTCTTTTTGTGTTGTAATTAACTATGTATAGAAATGACTAATTCATATTTAACCTTTTCGAATAGTAATTTTATTTTTATTTTTGTGAAATCTAACAATAATTTTACCACAGAAAACCACCAAAATTTTTATGCTGTACTATTTCTTTCCCTCTCTGGATTTATATGATATTGTATAAATTTTTAATGACTTAATTATGTTATTCTTATGTAATATTTTTTGTTTAAATGGGTGACTTTTATTAATTAGCATGATTTTTTTGCTCCAATATCCTCATTTGTCAAAGTCGTGTCTCGTATGGGTACATTTAATTTTTTGATGTACATATATACCAAATTTATAAGTCAACAAATCAAAATTTAAATTTTGAGAACAGATGACTACATTCAAATCCATTTTGCATCACATCAAACAGTAATTTCATTCCAATCAACAAATTAAAATACAATATCAAAAGAATACTCTATATATTCCATCTTATATCACTTTTTATACTTTACAATAACTATCTTTCAATATTACACAATAATAGACCCACTAAAAGTTTTCAACTAATAATTTAATACGAACACAATTATAATGAGATAATTTAATAATAAATGATTAAAATAAAATAACTTTTTCATTAACTAGTAGATTGCGCAACTTCATATATTTTTTTTAAATATTTTACTATGTAAATAATTCCTTATACATGTAGTTTTACTCTAAAGTTGATAATTAATCGTTTAATTTTTATCACATTAGTAATTTAGGATCATTAGCACCCACAAAAAGAAATTATCATAATTAGTTTGATAATAGAGAAATTATATGTAGAAGTACGGAGTTAAACTCCATAGCCCAATTAATCTGATTATAATTAGTTTAATTATTTCCAATATTACTTTTATCCAAAACAATTAAAAAATCTACTCCTTAAAAAAAAGGAAAACAATAAAAAAATAAAACCTCACAGCCCATACCCCACCACTATTATTATAAACCCCAATTAAAACCACTGGCGTTTTAGCTGCTGCTTCTGCCTTCTTCTTCACCTTCGTTCTTTCCTCTGCGCAGAACAGCGAGAAACATAAATACACACAGGAAATTGGATCAATTGTGCAATATTCAGAAACTGACTGCCGCTCGGTTGGGGAAGAAATCAAGCCTGAAAAACGCATAATGCGTTCGGTTGAAGATGGGGAGAAAACCTCAGAAATAGGGGAGAAAAAAATAGAAACAGTAATAGTCGTCTTAGTTCAATTGTTTCAAGAATTTCTGATTGAAGATGAAGCTCAATTGAAAAAATTCTCAAAATGAGGGGCATCGTGATCTTGATTTTAGCGGTTGCGATCGGAGCTTCGTCAAGTTCCGACCCGGATCCAGGTTCAGAAATTTTGCCGTTTCCATTGACAACGTGAGTACTCTTAATCTTACTGTGAACTTAGTACGTTTTTTAGAATTTTTAGAATTTCTGTATTGAAATCTGTCTTTCCGTCGGCTTTCTCTGTTCTAATTTTGTTTAGAGTAAACTATTGTCGTCTTTGCTATGTCGTCTTTGTCATGTCGTCTGATACGTGAGTACTCTTAATCTTACTGTGAACTTAGTACGTTTTTTAGAATTTTTAGAATTTCTGTATTGAAATCTGTCTTTCAGTCGGCTTTCTCTGTTCTAATTTTGTTTAGAGTAAACTATTGTCGTCTTTGCTATGTCGTCTTTGTCATGTCGTCTGATACGACCTTGCTTCAAGAATACTAATTCATATTTCATTAATTAATAGAACCCTATAATACAACTCATATATATAGGAATAATAAAATCTAGACGCGCCCTAATGGGCTCACACTCAAGACTACGGGCGATAAACATCGCAATACCCGTTCACAATAATTAATAATCAACTAAATAAATAAATATAAATATTAGAAATAATAATATAATGCCATGCGTATCATTCCCAACCCCTTCAAAACCACCTTGACAAGGTGGAGTGGATAAAACTCAAGAATGGACTCCCAAAAAATCTCCTTGAGTGCATAGAATTTTAAATCCATCCCCCTACTGTCAAAAATTTCTCGAGCTAAAGATTGTCGAACTCCATTGCTAGAAAAGCATTTAACAACTTTAAGCTTAGCCTTCTTTAACTCCTCATGTGAACAAATTGGCACAACTATTCTCGCCTCAAGCCATGTTGCCTCATAAATCCACTTTATGTGGTCGAGAATGTGAACTTCTTTAATTGACTGAAGCTTCAAATCAATTTCATGCTTGAAAACTGAATCGATTGCTTGCTCGGTCTTGTCTAGCATACAAGTTGAGACTGGATGCTCCATTGGTGACGTTTCATTGTCAAAATAGTCCTCAAGTTGAGAATTTCCAAACTGAAACATCACATTTTCCTTGAAATCTGACCAAGTAGATAACATTCTTTTACTTTTCATCCATTCATACCACTCATCCCCTTCTCCCGCCATGTTGCTCGATGCTCATCGAATGTATAATGAAAATCAAAGTATTCCTCAGCCAGTAGGATCCAGTTAGATGGATCAACACCATCAAAGCAGGGCAAATCTATTATCTTCCTAGTATATTTCGACGTGCTTGTACTTACAAGCTCTTCCATTTTATTAAGTAACCTTTGAATTAATTCATGCTCAGTCTGTGTAGACATGTCGATCAAACTTATTCTTATGATCTCAAACCACCAAAATTCACAAAAATACTTCCTATTCCACTCTTTGTTTTTTTTTTTTTCTTTTAATGTTTTAAAAGGCGGTTTCAAGGCGGGTTTTGAGGCGCGCCTCATGACGAGGCGGCCTAAAATTGCCTTTGAGGCGGTGCCTTTGTGGTGCCAATAGAGGCGTATGCCTCGTCTCCGTCGAGGCGCTCGAGGCGGCAGCCTCATTTTCAGCAGAAAATTAGCTGTGTTTTTTAATTTTCTGGGCTCAATTCTTATAGAAACACCATGGGCTTAATTTATTAAAGCTTAAACTTATATGGGCTTATAATTTTAAGCCCAATTTAGGTGTAAAATTAGAAAAAAAAACCCTAATTTGGCAAAAGAGCTGCTGCGCAGCGTAGTCTCCCTCTCCCTCGTTTCTTCAACGTCTCTTTCGCCGGCGGTTTCAAGGCAGCAGCGGCAAGTCATCGGCGGCGGCAGCAGTAGTAGTTCCGAAATTTAGGGACTTTCACTAAGTTTTTAGCTAATTAAGAAAGATAATGGCTACTTTGATTGAGTATAAGACTTTGATTTGGGATCTAATTCATGTGTTTATGTGATGTTTCTTACTTTCCTGTGATTTTTATTTGTTTTGATGTTATTTTATATATTTTTAACCAAAACCTCTGCCATTGAACAAATAATCTCCACCACCTCTGTTCTTTCCCCCTTTATTTTCTTTCCTCTTTTTTCGTTTTTTTTATATCACCCACACAAATTCACAATTAGCTCACAATTCAATCTCAACAAATAAATTAATCCACGCCACAACACATCCACGTTCACCGTACCACACACAAACCACAATCACTAAATCACACAACCGTAACACTAAACAAGGAATTCTCCTAATCACGAAAACAACCAAATTCACGCCACACAAATAAATTGAGTCTCTCTCTCTCTTTTTTGATTTTTTTTAAATAAAGGGATAAAAATTTGATACCTTCACAAAGATCTCTCAAATGTTGAGCTCTGGATGAAAGCACCAGTTGATACGACCTTGCTTCAAGAATCGTATCGTTGCACAACTTCGAGCATGTGCCACTCCTTTTCCCTCGACTTTCGAGTGAATACTAATTCATATTTCATTAATTAATTAGAACCTTAGAATACACCTCATATTTATAGGAATAACAAAATTTAGATGCGCCCTAGTGGGCTCACACTCGAGGCTACGGGCCGATAAACATCGTAATACCCGTTCACAATAATTAATAATCAACTAAATAAATATAAATATTAGAAATAATAATGTAATGCCATGCGTATCATCGTCTTTGTTATGTTGTCTTTGTCAGAGAACCCGAGACAGCAATCTTGACTGATTCAGATGGCAAAGTATATCTCGTCTACCGTGTGCGAAACCTTGGCTCTCTTGAGTCACTTTTAATGGCGATTAGGATAGGAGATGCTCCTCCTTTAAGTGGGTTTCTTTTTTCACCCGATGACAATGAACTCTATGGGAAAGAACTCTATGGTAGCAATGGGAAAGAAGTTATGCTTGCTCTGCCAATGCCTGAAGTTGAAAAATGTTTGCTTGAAAGTGATCCTGGTGATAGCATAGCACATCCTTATTTGTGGCATTCTATGCTATATTCATCTTTGCTGCCAATAGCCATGGCTTTCTTTTTCTGTGCCAGACGAGCAATTAGAAGGAAAAAAGATTTCAAACTGCAAAAAGTGTCAAAAAAGAAAAAGAAAAAAGGCCCGAAACCGATTGTGAGGCATGAACATAATTCTCAAGCCAGTGTCATTGACGATATGGAAGAGGATGCAACAACTAGCAGATTCTTGACACCGAATCCTTTTGATAACAACTGTACTTCCACGTATGAACGTAAGATTGGTAGATTGGTGGTGACTAACAAAAAAATTGCGAATGGGAGCCATGGGACAGTTATACTTGAAGGAAACTATGAAGGCCGTTCAGTTGCTGTCAAACGTCTTGTCCGAACCCATCACGATGTGGCTGTGAAGGAGATGCAGAATCTTATTGCATCTGATCAACATCCAAGCATTGTTCGTTGGCACGGGGTGGAATATGATCAAGATTTTGTTTATCTATGTCTAGAGCGGTGTACATGTAGCTTGTTTGATCTGATCACGATGTGCACTTCATCAAATCAAGTAGATCAAAGCCAAGAAGCTCCAAGTATCATTCGTTCTGATATGCAATCATTGAGCAATCTTGGAAGCAACGACGAGCTCGAGTTGTGGAGGGCTAATGGCTATCCTTCTGCATTGTTGTTAAAACTGATGAGGTATGTTTAATTCAATGATCAATTAAGCTCAATTCAATCTATCAAAGTATGTGGTGGATTATTCACTTTACTTAGCCTGCATGAATTCATTTGTATTATTATGAACTCAGTTCTAGTGTAATGTTAACGGTAGGGACATTGTCTGTGGACTTGCTCATTTGCATGAACTCGGGATTATACATCGTGATTTGAAGCCTCAGAATGTTCTCATTATTAAAGATAGATTGATGATATCTGCAAAAATATCTGATATGGGTATCAGCAAGCACTTAGATGGGGAAATGTCATCACTATCCAAGCATGCTACTGGTGAGTACAACGATGCTGTTTTTCTTTTTGACTTTTATTTCGAGTAACTACTCTGGTGAATCCTGGCTTTACGTTTTGTCAATCCTTTCGTGTTACATAGGATATGGAACTTCAGGATGGCAAGCGCCCGAGCAACTATGCAAGGAGCGACAGACTCGTGCTGTAGACTTGTTCAGTTTAGGATGCGTGCTGTTTTTTTGCTTATCCGGCGGTGGACACCCCTTTGGCAAAAGAATTGAACGCGATGTAAATATAGTCAATGCACAGAAAGACCTGTTCTTGATAGAAGATATTCCGGAAGCCACGGATCTCATCTGTGGACTTCTAGACCATAATCCGAACATGAGGTACGCCCTAAAGACACCTCACACATATCTCAGTTAAAACGACGAAATGGTAGAAAATGGTATTTACCCTTGCAACAATAAAACAAAATTAAAATGTAAAACTTACTTTTTCATTATGTGTTCTTATATGATAGGCCAAAGGCTGCAAAAGTGATGATCCATCCTTTGTTCTGGAGTTCCGAGACGAGGCTCTCGTTCCTTCGTGATGTCAGCGACAGAATCGAGTTAGAGGACCGAGTGAACACGTCTGACCTACTGAAGGCGCTAGAAAACCGAGGAAAAGCAGCTTTCGGCGGGAGATGGGACAAGAAAATGGAAACTGCCTTCATCAATGACATCTGCCAGCGCAGGCCATACAGGTATAACAGCGTGCGCGATCTGTTACGTGTTATACGAAACAAGTTGAATCACTATGGAGAACTTCCGAGAGAAATTCAAGAAATTTTGGGGTCAGTTCCCGAAGGATTCAACTCTTATTTCTCAACTAGATTTCCTAAGCTCTTAATTGAGGTGTATCATGTAATTAGCAGTCATTGTGAGGAAGAAGAAACATTTCATAGGTATTTTTGAAGTAGCGTGATAACTCTTGGATAAAGAGTTATTTCTTGTGCTTTTGAACTTCTGTATGGTGAAAAGAGAGAGTTTGGTGCTTGTTACTATAAATTCTGTTAGATGAACTTTATGTCTTAGTTTTGTAATTCTATAGCACTTTATTCTAGTGATTTCCCTCTTTGTTCATTCAAATGGGTTTATTGTTATTTCTTATTATTGCTTGATCACCATTGGCAAGAAGAATAACTATGTTTAATTCTGGGAAGGTTAAATATAGTGGAATAATTTGAGTGACACAAGAACATGATCCTTGTTTTGTTTGATTGTGTGAGCGAATGGCATTGGAATATATTATTTGCCTTGTGCAACATATGTGGTTTGAGCTTGAATTTGGTAATTCTGAACCTGTTAATGCATAGGAATATGTTGAGATTACGTGCACTTGCGTACTAATTTGTGTTAATCCATTTACACACAATATAGTGGATTCTAACTTCGATCTTGAATTGTAACACTGTTGTAACAAATTGTATATGTGATTTCATTTAGTGAAAGGGATTGTTACATGAAATAGTTTCAAGCTCTAAATCGACAGCACAAAAACTGTCTTGATTTTTGATAGTGATTAGATCCGGATCTTGATTTGTTCTAAACGTATTTTGACATGTTAGACGGTTTAACATGGCATTTTTCTGATCGATTAAAAAGACTTCTTGATTTGTTTAACGGATAGCTCTAGATTCTCAATGCTATCCATGAACATATTAATTAATGGGGCAATTTTATGTGCAACAGTTTCATGGTAGGACGAGTTAAAAATCAAGATGTAAATCTGTTGGTCCCAAGACGGATACCTTGGTGTAGAGGGGGGGGTGAATACACCAAGGTTTAAAAAGTTTTCCAAGTTAAAACTCTTTTGAGTGAGCTGGCTGTGTTCGATCCAGCTGGATGGCAGCTTGATCGACACAGCTGGCTGTGTGCGGAATGTGGTGGATTTGGAAAGTCCGTCTGTTGCTTCAAATTATATTGCAAAGCTCTGTTTCACTTTTCAGTTAGTCAGTTTATGCAGATTGAAATGTATGCTTATGAGAGTTAGTAACATGCATAAAACAAAGCGATAAAATAACAAGAGCATCTTTAACGTGGTTCGGAGTAACCCCTCCTACATCCACGACCAGATTCACTGGTAATTCACTACCACTTGGTTTCCAAGTACCAAGCAACTTCACAACTCTAACCCGAGCTGTGTTCCAACAGTTTGCGGGCACTGTCAAGCCTACACCTTCAGTTTGCGGGTACTGAAGAACCTAACCACTCGAATTACACGCTTCGAGCAAGCGTACCTTTACCTAACCTTTCTGGGTTTGGGTTTGGGTATGGTTTTCCAACTATGAACGAGTTCTTACAATGAAGAACAAGGAGTATGATGAACTCGTTCAAACTAGGCTTAAGATATTTATTCTGATCTAATCTGCCTATGACTGAATATGTGAACAACTAAGAACACAGCTGACTGGCTGGGTGTTCTTGAAAGATTTGGCTTTGAAGATCGTTGTTCATTTTTCTGTTTTCTTCTATTTCTTCAGTCGTCTTGTCAGCCCCTTCACCAGCAATGGTGGAGGAGAGATATATATAGGTGAAGATTCAAGAGCCGTTTGAATCTTACCTACTCTTGTTGACTTCTGGCCATTACCTACGAAGTAGGTCTGTATCTGCAGAAGCTATTCCTTCTCTGATTTGACTGCGTCAGACAAGATCTTCTGACATCGGGATCTTGTCTTGGAGAAGGTCTTCGTCTTCGAGTTGCTAAGCGTCTCTGCTGTGTCTTCAGCGACTTGGACTCTGCTGCGTCTGGACTCTGAGCTGTGTCTTAGACCTGTGCTGTATCATCAACCTGAGCTGTGTTTTCAACCTGAGCTGTGTCATTAACCTGAGCTGTGTCTCAGACCTAAGCTGTGTCATCGACACTAAGCTGGGTCTTTTACACTGAGCTGGGTCTTTGACACTGAGCTGGGTTTTCGTCACTGAGCTGGGTCTTGATACTGCAAGATCTTTGACTCTTCTTGGTCTTGCTCTGCTGAGTCCTTTAAGCTGTTCGCTTAGCTGTGTCTTCTACTGTCTTCAGCTGATCTACCTGTAAACTAAGAAACTCTATATGCTCAAACAGGTGAGCTGAAAAACGCTTAGGCTTGTGCGATCATCTACTCAGTTGGGGTCAGCTGGGTTTTGGTATCCAATCAAAACTCTATTAATTTTCCCAACAATTTCCCCCTTTTTGATGATGCCAAAACCTAACTGAGAAAAACAACCTGCTTTCCCCTAAATGAGAAAGTGGGTTTTTAAAAGATTTCAGCAGAAGATTAAATTCAAAGTTCAGTGCCTGGACAAAGAGTTATTGTCATCAGGGTGAGCTTGAGAGCAAAATATTTCAGTTTTATTAATCCACTAAAGATGATTACAAGAGTTACAGGATTAATGAACTGAAAACAAACAAAATTAAATCCCAGTAAGCTGGGTCTTCATCTCTGCTGCTTCTGCTGATTCTTCAGACGATCTTCTTCCAGCTGCTCATCTGTTCTCAATCTATATCGGTTAAATATCATCTGCTCCAGCTTCCTGTATTCTTCTTCGTTGTTTGCCTTGGAAATTTTCCTCCTGATCGCCCATCTGTTTACTTCAGCAATAATCTTTGATTTGTCAGGAAGTTGAGTTCCAGGTATCAACGGAGGCTGGATATGATACAGCTGGGGAGCAGTGAGCTGGATCTTCGCGGTATTTGCAGCGTTGAAGAATGCTTTTGCCGTCATCCTGTCTTGATGAAAAAGCTCATTTAGATGCATCATGAAAGCAATATCTGGGGGCGTATTTGGGTAAGCTCCCAGATAATAGTAATCTTCGATGAACTCAAACTTTGTATGTTCCCAGTCGTCGTTTAGCTCTTCTGGGATCCATTCATCAACTCTTCTCCAGTTCATCGGCATCTGAGACTTTTTCTTTGAAGCTCTTATGTTTGCTCTTTTCTTCTGCTGCTTCTTCTCTTCGGCATTTAGCAGACTTTCTTTCTTCTTCTGCTCATCTTGGAGGCTTTTCATCTCTTGCTTTTGCTGAGTTACAAAGTTGCAGAGCCAATGAATATCATTGGCTGTTCTGGCGTGGCTCCGCTAGCTTTGGCAAGAGGGATGATCATCTGCTCCATTTCCTTTCCGTCCGGTGGTTCATCCGCATCCGGCTCGGCAACAACTTCGTCAATCTCTCGACCGCATCACTTGGACTTGACTACGACTTTTCCTTTGCCCGTCTTTGAAGTTTTTCTCTTGTCATTACCTTCCCCTTTTTGGCATTATCAAAAGGGTGGAGGAGAGGTTGACTACTGTCTCATTCCGCTGGGCCAAGGCTTTGTCAATGTCAGCAATCTTTGCTGAGTTGTCTGCTGTGACTAGGTTGATGTCTTTGTCTTCTTCTTCAGCTTTGAACCGATTGTCCGGCTCCTTGTAAAGATTGAACGGCTTGGTGGATGTCGGTTACGAAGGAGAGAGTTCTTTGTTGGAGAGCGTCCGGTGGCCGGATAAATCGATGACGCGGCTTTCCGGCGGGGCTTGGAGGTTTGAGATGATCTCGGGGACTCTCTTCTCTAGATGATTTGAATTATCAATACGTTGAGAAACGAGAGACCGTTCGAGATCTCTGTGGTGCTTTCTTGCGGATTCATAGCGAATCCGTGAACGTCGTCAATGGAAAGTCCATTGCTGCGGACTTGCGATTCTATAGCTGTGATGCGCAGAAGGGTATCCACATTTGATTTGAGTCTATCCTGAAAAAGGATTTCCTCGACTTGTTTGGCAATCTCGTCCTTCATTGCATCAGAGAGCACAACAGGATCCGTCTGGGTTCCGGATTCGGCTTGGTGGGTTTTCTTGCCTCGATCTCGACCGGTGAGCGAGTGTCATCGGCAATTGGACTGCGTGGGGCGGCTTCGGTTGGTTCAATTTGTTGCGGCGGTTGGCTCGTCTTCAATCATCATTTCCTCGGTTGTGTTGGCGGTACGGCTTCGTTGGCGATTTCACCGGAACGATCCAGCTGAGGTTGCGAAGGTAGGAGTTGGCTTGAGAAATGACTTCCTCAGAAGGTGGTACTTCTTCTTGTTTAACCTTCTGAATGAGTATCTGGATCAGCTCGTCTTGATGCTCAAAAGCATCCTGAAGACTTCCAAAGCCAAATGTCTCCTGCAAAGCTGCTTCTTCAGCTTTCAGCTTATCGAAAGTGAAGAACTCCACCATTTCTTCATTTGCGTACCAAGTGGCCATCTTGGTAGCCAAATAAAATTTGAAGTCGCTTACGGCGACTAGAGCAGCAGGGAGGGAGGCAAGAGAGGGATAATGTTGCAGTGCGCTCTTTATTCCTTGGAGTCTGAGGTCCTCGACCCTCATGACTGTGGCAGCACGTGCAATGGCTCTGGGACTGAGGACTTTGATTTCCTCAGATGAAGAAGTAGGGCTTGATGGTTCAGCTTGGTATTCATCATCCAGCTGCAAAGGAGCGTCAGCTGGATGGGGCTCTTTGGGTGAGCTGGGTGCTGAAAGATGGGTGGTTTCAGGTACTGAAGAGGTAGGGGAGGATTCTTGGAGAGGTACCTGAGGAGGAGGAGGAAGGAGAAGAGAGTGTTGTTGAGGAGGAGATCCAGATGATGTGAGATCAACTGGAGCGGGTTGTGAGGATGCTTGTAGGATTTGGCGAAGTGGAATAGCATCCTCTGGGTCAGGGTGGGGGACCACTATCTGTGGTTCCTCGGCTTCTCGTGAAGCAACCACGAACTCCCTTCCTTGATCTGTGCTGGAGGAGGAATCCTGAGCTGTCTCCTCAAAGAATCGATCTCCATTCGGTTCCGGCTTATCGGTGGCTTCTCGTCTTGTCTCCTCACTCGGCTTGCTGGCTGCCTTAAATTTGAGCTTCTTTTTGGCAGGTGGAGATCCAGCTGGCTGAGTTTCCTCCGGCTGTTTCCTTTTCCCAGTTTGAGAGGGAGAGGCAGTCACGTTTTGCCTCCTGCATCTTCTTCTTCCCTTCTGGGGCTGCTTTCTTCATCAATTCAGAGAGCTGACTCTGCTTTTCAAAAAGAACTTTGGACACAGGGAACTCTTCTGCGTCTTTCCACTTGATTTGTCGTCCAGTGGTGTAGTGTTCTATTATGCACGCCGCCTTGGTGCATAAGTAGATGGTTTCCCTACAGCTGAACTTGGTGAAGCTGTCATCTTCGAAGTGAATCTTCTTCGACTCTTTCTCCAGCTTTCCCATGAAGTAGGATAACCAATCCACAGGATCATTCCTGAGGATGGCTATCATGGGTTTCAACTTGGGTATGCTGATCTCTCCTTGAGATCCAGCAATACCTAGGATGCACTTCTGGGTCACATCCAGAAGTAGTCTGAATTTGGGCTTGAGCAGTAGCTTGGACATACTCGCCCTGTAGGGTTCCGGCTTGAACAGCATCTTGTCCAGTTCGGCCTGGATCTCTTCTCTGGTGTAGTTATCTGGGGAGCGGTCCCCAAGAGTTTTCAAACCAAAAAGCTTGTTCAAAATCCGGTTGATGTTGATGTCGACGTCCCAGGGAGTTGTATGCCCTGTCTTTTCTTTGAGTTGGAGGGTGATGTTGGAGCGCAGGCGTTCATCTCTGTTCGTCATCTCCATGAAGAACTCTGCTACTTCCCGGCGGAAGATGTTCTTCGGACGCGCCGTCGCCCATTGAAGTAGGCCTGCCTTATCGATGAGATCCAGCACCTCGGAACTGCGAGTTCTTGTAGTTCTTGAGAGTTAAGCAACTCTCAAAGTGCAATTTTGACATCAGGTTTTCCGATTGGTTCGCTCCTGGGGTTATCTTCTTTGGTGCCATTGTATTTCTGGATTGAAGAGTTAGAAGAATAGAGGAAACAAATTTTGCAGAGAGAGCTTGAAAAGCAAGAACTTGTTTTGCAGAAAGATTTCAGAGAAAATAAGTAAATATGGCGACGATTTGCATATCTTTGATATATATACATCAACCGTCTATCTAGATGAACGATTGAGATCTTTAGATTTTAATTCAAGATCTGCGGCTGGGAGAGATTTGCGCAACACGTTAAGTGACGTGCGTATGTCGAGTGTAGGTCACGCGCGCGTGAGGTAGTCAAAACGTTCTGACTTCTCCCTCGACTTTCCCGAGCTACAGTACCCTGCATGCTTTTCATTAAATGCGATGGGATTCGATTTGCTGGATGGCTTATTGACGAATCCTTCTAAGGAATGATTGTGAATTTTGAATTTAAATTCAAATAATTTTATCCTTAAATAGCATATTCCTCAGGGAAGTAAATGAAAGACTGCAAACCTGTCAGCTGAACTTTGTAGTCAGCTGATACCTCTGCTGTGTTTCTTTATGTTGAGTCTCCTTCAGTTTAGCTATCCAGCTGAGCTTGATTCCCCCTCAGCTGGTTTCCCTTCCTGAACTGTCAGCTTGGACATAGTATCCATCTGATATTACAGCGGTCTTCTCCTTTGCTTGATTGACAGTTCTTCTCAGCTGAGTATTTGTAGATTTTGCTTGAATTTTAGTCAGCTGAGTTCCCTTTAGCTCTTCGACTGATGTCCAGCGGAGCTTGATTCCCTTTTTGGCTGGGAAAACCTTCTAAGTTTTGGGATCCAGCTGAGTTTGTTCCCCCTCAATTTGGATGGACTTTCTTCATCCGGATTGAGCTGATATCAATTGTTGGTCATTCTCAGCTGTATGACTCAGTTTGGAATGAGTCATCTTGTCTTTCTTTTTCTGCTGATAGACATTTGTTTGCGAGGTTCGCCCTCAATTGGATAAACCAATTGGGTTTGATCAGCTGGGTTTGATTCCCCCTGACTTGATAAATTCATTTTGAACTCCTTGGGGTTCCTGCTGAGTTAGTCCAGCTGTGTCCGATTCCTTCTTGATGACACACGGTGATCCGTGAGTATTTCTTGGATGCTCTTCTTGAAGATCTTGCTTTGGTAGGGATGAGATCAATTGTTGATACCAATTCATGGTGAATACGGTGAACCGAGTTCCCTAAATTTGATAGTAGGTGGCTTTCTTTTCTACTACTTCCTACTTCACTTGAGTGAATTTTCTCATCACTGGCTCAATTCTTTGATGAGGTCAGTTGCTCCATGATTAGCTGAGTTCATTGTTGCTTTGTGGGGTAGAATCTTCGATTTCCTGTTCTTTGCATCGAACTCACCAGGAAAAACGTTATCACAACAATTAGCTGGGACCAGTACGTTTGACGTATTCTTTGATGAGCTTTGAGGTAAGTCATGAGCTTGGATCATCAGCTGTCTTTCTTTCACAGCAAGCTTGATGACATCCACAATTGCGTCTGTCCCTCGACCTGTTATCACTCTTTCGGCACCCAGTTGTGATTGGGTCCGGCTTTGTTGTTGAGGGTTCCATTGATAACCCAGATTTGTCCTTATCTTTTGTGAGTGATACTTCTGGTTGGTCCTTGAATGAGTCCGCTTCTTCTTTGGACCTTGTTGACTCCATTTTCTTTGATGATGTCCATTTCATGGCTGGAGTCTGTTAAGCTTGATATCTAGTTTGATATCCCATCTGCTGGAATCTTGATTTGAAGCTCGGTTGCTTTCCAGCTTTCTAACCAGCTGAGATCCTTCCCAGCTGTCTTATAAATTGACCTTGATGTCTGTGCTGGATGACATTCTGTCTTTGATTTTGATTCCAGTCAGCAGGATTTATCTGCTGCCTTTGAGCTCTGTGATCAGCTAGGAGTTGCTGCTTTTCTTGGTCTTTGAGTTGCCGATCAGTTTTCTTTTCTGATCGGACTGAGCTTGGAGAGCTGGCTTGATTGAGTACGACCTCTTTGGTACATTGATGACAAGGTTCCAGCTGTGTTTGCATTGGCTGGAGCCAGTCTTTGTTCTGATTCAGCTTTGGCCATCTTCAAGCTCCTGACCATTCAGTCTTCTGCTTGACTTTCTGAGTTTATGATGATGATGGGTCCGTCTGTGATAACATCCCACATCATGTCGTTTTGCGCGCACAGAAAGCTTTTGAGTCGGAACTTCCATATATCTGATAATCATCGACTGAGAATGTTGGAAGATTCCTGCACAGAGAAGATTCCATGACAGTATGCAATATAATGAAAAAAAATTTTGAAACTTTGAAGGATCTGTTCAGGTGACCACTATCAGCAATGAAGCTGACTTGACAGATACAGTGATCTTTTGAACCACTGCTCTGATACCAATTGTTGGTCCCAAGACGGATACCTTGGTGTAGAGGGGGGGGGTGAATACACCAAGGTTTAAAAAGTTTTCCAAGTTAAAACTCTTTTGAGTGAGCTGGCTGTGTTCGATCCAAATTTGGATGGCGGCTTGATCGACACGGTAGGTGTGCGGAATGTGGTGGATTTGGAAAGTCCGTCTGTTGCTTCAAATTATATTGCAAAGCTCTGTTTCACTTTTCAGTTAGTCAGTTTATGCAGATTGAAATGTATGCTTATGAGAGTTAGTAACATGCATAAAACAAAGCGATAAAATAACAAGAGCATCTTTAACGTGGTTCGGAGTAACCCCTCCTACATCCACGACCAGATTCACTGGTAATTCACTACCACTTGGTTTCCAAGTACCAAGCAACTTCACAACTCTAACCCGAGCTGTGTTCCAACAGTTTGAGCCTAACCACTCGAATTGTCAAGCCTACACCTTCAGTTTGCGGGTACTGAAGAACCTAACCACTCGAATTACACGCTTCGAGCAAGCGTACCTTTACCTAACCTTTCTGGGTTTGGGTTTGGGTATGGTTTTCCAACTATGAACGAGTTCTTACAATGAAGAACAAGGAGTATGATGAACTCGTTCAAACTAGGCTTAAGATATTTATTCTGATCTAATCTGCCTATGACTGAATATGTGAACAACTAAGAACACGGTATTTGGTGGGTGTTCTTGAAAGATTTGGCTTTGAAGATCGTTGTTCATTTTTCTGTTTTCTTCTATTTCTTCAGTCGTCTTGTCAGCCCCTTCACCAGCAATGGTGGAGGAGAGATATATATAGGTGAAGATTCAAATTAGCCGTTGGAAGAGAGCCGTTTGAATCTTACCTACTCTTGTTGACTTCTGGCCATTACCTACGAAGTAGGTCTGTATCTGCAGAAGCTATTCCTTCTCTGATTTGACTGCGTCAGACAAGATCTTCTGACATCGGGATCTTGTCTTGGAGAAGGTCTTCGTCTTCGAGTTGCTAAGCGTCTCTGCTGTGTCTTCAGCGACTTGGACTCTGCTGCGTCTGGACTCTGAGCTGTGTCTTAGACCTGTGCTGTATCATCAACCTGAGCTGTGTTTTCAACCTGAGCTGTGTCATTAACCTGAGCTGTGTCTCAGACCTAAGCTGTGTCATCGACACTAAGCTGGGTCTTTTACACTGAGCTGGGTCTTTGACACTGAGCTGGGTTTTCGTCACTGAGCTGGGTCTTGATACTGCAAGATCTTTGACTCTTCTTGGTCTTGCTCTGCTGAGTCCTTTAAGCTGTTCGCTTAGCTGTGTCTTCTACTGTCTTCAGCTGATCTACCTGTAAACTAAGAAACTCTATATGCTCAAACAGGTGAGCTGAAAAACGCTTAGGCTTGTGCGATCATCTACTCAGTTGGGGTCAGCTGGGTTTTGGTATCCAATCAAAACTCTATTAATTTTCCCAACAAAATCCATATTTAATGATATACACATAATTACAAGTAATTAAGTTGGGCGCGACAGAGTTAGGGATTTGCTGCAGTACAAATTGCGATTATGGATGCATGTCCGACGATGAGACCACATAAGAGAACATACAATAGCCATCAACCAGTTTTTAGGTTCGGACGTTTAAATTTCAACTCCAAACTCGATGCAAAAAATTGGAAAAGGACAAATTTAATTAAATAGCAGAAATTAAAAATTGTTGGAACATCATTAAAACTTTTTCAAAAATTGTATTTAATTTGCAACAAGGTCGAAATATTGTGATGTGAATAGCAACTAGTAAGTAGTCCGTCGGAATTCGACGGGAAACAACTTTATGTTTTAATTTATATGAATACATTTTAAAAATAATTTTATATCTTATTTAGAAGTTGTGATTTGTTCGCGTTAATTATTAATCAAACTTAAAAAATAAATTTTATTTCACATATCTAAGTTTATAATTAGAAATGATAATTGATCGGATAGTCATTCATTAAGTATTTTTTAAATCTAAATTTGTTTGGAATTTTTCTACATGTTCTCGTCTCAATTAAAATAGTGACTTTACTGTACATACCCGTTAAGTAATACTCGATAAAAATATGAACACTACAAGTAATATTAATTCAAATTAGTAAAAATCCTTCTTCCTATGTTATTTGAACCATCTCGTAGGTTTATGCTAAATTACTCGATAAAAATTTGAACACAGTAATATTAATTAAAATTAATAAAAATCCTTCTTTTTAAGTCTATTTGAATTGTCTCGTTGGTTCATGCTAAATCGATATCCCTAATATTTGCCAAAATGCCGAAAAAGATATGTTTACATCTTCGAGTTTTTTTGTTCTTTTTTTAGCTATCTATCCCACATGTGATTCAATGTATATATTTTCTAGCAAGCATTAATCGAAGTTTTTTAGAAAAATATGAATGAAAAATGAAGAGAATTCCATGTAGTCATGTTGATTAAATATATTTATTTAGTCTTCATAGGAATTTTCATTTACAAATTTTATATTGGACTCTTAAAATTCTAATTTATTTTTTCAAAATTTGTCTGTTACTTTAAATTTAATTATTAGCGCTACTTATAGATTAACTTAAAAGATAATTTTATTTCTAATATCTTAACATAATTGAGAATGACAATTCTTCTAATACATAATTTAGTGTCATAATATGACACATAAAAGTCTATTAGAATTCAATAACAATATGGATAGATCAATACTACAACATTTAATAATTTATTAGAAGTTAATGACATTACACACGGAAAGATAAATACAAATAGATTACAAATATTAATTAAATACATATATAATGAATATAATAATAATCATAATGATAGATCGAATTAGAATATATGAATGTGTGTGTGTGTGTATATATAATTAATTAATTAAATTGATTGACTATTACTTTTCGAGCACTTACGATTTTATACATAATCTAATTGACAATATAATTTTATAATTGTATAATATAATAAAGGAAACTTTAATGAATATACTGCCACATAAGTCAAGATAGAAACGTAAAAATTTCTATAATATTAAATATATATGTATATAGATTATTATATATGAATTAAGAACGTATAAAATAAGAATTTATAAGAATGTGTTCCGAAATTGTTATTATTTTTTTAAAAGGAAAATTGTATTTAACATTACTCAGAATCTGAAATTACAATCTCCTCCAGCCAAACTGGAAAACAATCAGTCCAAGTAGTAGGGCTTGGACAATTCACTGAAAATTGTGCAAGAGCATGGGCCGCTTGTTATTATTTTAATATGTGTAATAAAAGAAATAAATAAAATAGAGGAAAAGATAAATATGAGATGTGATTAATAGATAAATATGTGATATTTCAAGAATATGAAATGAATAAAACTTTAATTAATAAAAATTAGAATATATATGAATTAAAATTAGACAAATTACCTTCAAAACATTTTTTTTTCTTATTTTTTTAGCTATCTATCTATACATTAGATTCAATGTGATATACATTAACTAGCAGACACTAATAGAAGATTTTAGAAAAATAGGAATGAAAAATGAAGAAAATTCCATATAGACATGTTAATTAAATATATTTATTTAATTTTTGTAGGGATTTTTGTTTACAATTTTTTTATTGATCTCTTAAAATGCTAATTTACTTTTTCAAAATTTGTCTGTTGCTTTTAAATTTAATTATTACTGCTACTTATAAAATAACTTAAAAAATAATTTATTTCTCATATCTAAACATATACAATTGAGAATGACAATGTGTTGAATACCAATTCAGTAATAAGAATTTTCGAAACTCAAATCCGTTCATAATTTATATGATATTTCTCAGAAAAAATGATGAGTGAGAAACTATCTACAAAAATATTATAGAATAAATAAAAGTGAGGCTCCAAAAATAACCAATTATATGGATTGAAAACTATTTAGCCAAAACAACCTATTTAAATAAGAAACTTTTTGGTTGAGAAATTGAGAAAATATACATTATATTTAATCTTTTTGTTTACTACTGGAATTCCGATTTGAGATTTAAGATTTTAAATATTAAATTATAAAAATATATGAAATAATAATATAAATTATAATTAAGAACTTTTATATGAGGCGTGAGAATTGAGGTGATATGATTAAGAGTTTTATAATATATTATTATATGAATGATATATATGAATTAGAATCGGATTAATATATATATATAAGGTGCATTTTCTCTATATAGATTATATGTGAATTAATTATGATTAAGAACTTTTGTTTGACTCGTAAGAATTGAGGTGACATGATAAAGAGTTTTATAATATATTATAATATGAATATATATAATATACTGTATATGAATTAGAATTCGATATCTATTACAAATAAATATTGATATGTGAATATATATATATATATATATAAATATAATAAAATAAAAATTGCTATTAGAATCAGAATATATGAATATGAATTAATATACCAGAATAAAGAAAAATTGAGTGGAGAACCGTGAAGGGGATACATTTATTTTTTTTCCTATTAGTATTAGAATATTGATGATCGATTGATATCGCAATAAAATATATTCGCAAGGTTGAAATTGTCGTATGAAAATTTCAAAATCAAAGCATTGCCAGAGTTAGAATAATATAAAATTAATCTCATAATCTTCGGCTTAGATATATCTTCCGCTTATTTTATTTATATATCCTAATTTAAATAATTTATTATTTCCTTAAAATAGTGCGCACAAACAAACACTCATGCACACACACAAAATATATACCCTTTTTTCTTTTTTTTTTCTTTTTTTTTTCCTTTTTCTTCTTTGATAAGTAGTCGAGCATATTCAATATGCAATAGACGATTTTTCTTATAGTATATATATAGTCTTGGCAGCAATTTATTCTGAGTGGTGGTGATTATATTGAACCCTAAATATTTTCTTATTCGAGAATCGGATATTCCAATTTTATTTTTCTCGAATCTGTAATTTGGATGCGATCGCGATGAAGAAGAGAAGCAACAAGAAAAGTAGGAAGAACAATCTTCCAATTAGCAGAGAGATGTACGATTTCGACCTCTTATCCAAGGTAATTCAATTTCATCACTACAATATTCAATATTTACCTAAATTTTCACTAGATCAGTCGGATCTTCTATCGCATTAGTTACGAAATTTTTATAAAATTGTATGATTTTGCATATACATAATGTAATTGGAGTTAGTTGAAAACTTGTGTACGGTGCGGTTAGCCCTAATTAGTGCATGATTACTTGATTAGGAGGATTAGTGTGTAATTAAAGGAAGACAAAAACTCCTAAACCCTAAAAGAAGGGCTAAGATGGGGTGCGACGCTTGCACCACACACACATCTCTTAATTATTTATTTTTTTTCTTTTTTCTTTAATACTCCATCCCCAAATAGGGTTTATTAATCTTCAATTAAAATTTATTTGTTTATTAGTTTTAATCAGATTTATTAATATCATGAATTAGAATTAGAATTTATTATGTTTCAATTAGAATTAGTATTTATTAGTTGCCAAATAGAATAAATTAAATGGTGCACTAGACGATTTGACATGAGTTTTCACCAACTTGAACCATCTCTTAATAAGACAACCTTAATTTTGGTAGTTGGAATAATAAGACATATACGTTTTAATTTGCAGGTATTAACCACCGTTGATCAACGAGGTTGTAAGGATGATATTGATAGAATCAGCGAGCTACCCCATGACATTCTTGCATACATCTTATCCTTCTTGACATTACGAGAAGCTACGACCACTAAAATCCTCTCTACTCGTTGGCGCGGCCTCTACATGCCCAACACCATTTTACTAAAATACCCTTTTCCCTCGAAACTCGAAAAGGGCGATCATCTCTACGGATATTATCAAATAGGAGATGAAACACAATTATCGGATCACATGAAATGGCTCAATCACACCTTAGATTCCTACACGGGCGGTAGGGTTATCAAAAAATTTTGGGTTGACATTCCCTATACAACAGAAGTCAATAATAGTGCGTCTAGTAAGAAATTGCTCGAGTTTGCACTATCTAGGGAAACCGAAGTCATTGATATAAACGTTGTTTATCCTGAACCAAAGCAATTATTTGGTTTCTCGGCCTGCGAGATCATCAAGAATGGGCTGGGATCATCACTCCCCGGCCTCAAATGCATTAAGGAATTGTCTTTATCTGGAGTTTCTATGTGTACTAGGGACATTAGCATTTTAGTTTCGAAACTCGTTGCTCTCGAACGTTTGTTGCTTGAATCTTTAGAAGTCAAAACACACCATGAAGACAGATCTTTAGAGATGTATGATCGCCTTGATTTAGTGATTGATGGCTCTCCAACGTCCAAGTTGAAGCACTTGATCATATCTAACGTATCAAGCAAGTATACTAGTGTTTCCAATTTAATGAACCTCGTTTCCTTAAGGTGTCACGGAATGGTTGAGCGTAGTTCCATATATCTCTATAATTTGACGAAACTCGTTGATCTAAGAGTTCATGGTGAGACGGATCATATACTTGCGGGGAAATGTCCTAGCATTTTTAGCAACGAGTGTGGCGAATTGCGACGCCTTGAGCTCTCTACGGGGCTCTATAAATATAAAATAATGGTAAGCATAGTTATTTTGATCATTCTGTTTTTAATTTTGTAATCTTGGATTGAAGTTTATGTATTTTCTTGTTCATGTTTTAGGGGGATAAGAGGATTATCACCAAGATATGTGATCATATGAAGATGATCACCATAACAAATGAGCTTCAATTTGTTCGTGATCGTCTAAAACATTTGCAGATTAATGTTGTCGTGGACGAGGAATGCAATTTGCATCAATTGTTTTCACTAATCGAAGGATTTCCTTGCTTGGAAACACTCGAGATAAAGGTACGTATGTTATTCTAGTACGAGTTACATGCTTTTTTTATTTATATTAGTACATTTTTTTTGAAGTATTAATATGTAGCACAGGACAATTTTATTAGATTTTAGTTATATTTATTATAGCGGTGATCAGAAAAAAGAATTAGGAATTCACTCTTTAAAAGTTCTGGCTTCGTCAATGACAATGAATATATTGTAATTGAACCATAAACTATGATCAACTAACTTAGTCATATTGTTTTGCAGTTTATATGGTCGTTTAAGCCAAAGTATAAGCACAGAAGGCTTGAAGAAGACCGTGTTAATAGAATGACACTTAATTATCTCAATATGATTAAGTTGTCAGAATTCCGTGGGAGCGTAGCTGAATTGGAATTTGTGTTGCGTTTGATAAATAATGGCGTGGAACTACAAAAATTGATTGTAGAAGGTTGTGCTACAACTTGTACAATCCAACAAAGGGAAATAGCTCATTCATTTAAACATCTTATCGCTGTGGCATCTAGCTGTGTTGATTTAATCCTAAAATAGCCTTGTATTCATTTAAACATCTTATGTCAGTCTCTTTTTTTTTTTTAATAAAAGTTTAGTTATTAGATTACATGTGAGATTGGAAACAATGGATGCATATAATTAAGGTTATCTTTTAGGCTAAAGCAAATTTCTCCAAAGTCTTGTTGGTCGAGTCTGATACACATGATTTTTTTTTCAACTGAGTAGTAATACAAATAATATGTAAATAAAAATAACTTTTTTTATATTGGGAAATCGATTTCAACATTAATGAATTATTTTTAACTTCTCTGTCTTGTAAGAAATTACGATAGTCGGCTGGCAGCACCATATCAAGAAGTTCAAAACCCTAGTATATCATAATCAAGTTAATTAATACTCCTCTCTCTCTCTCTCTCTCTCTCTAATATAGAATATTTAAGATAATACAGTGTCTTTTAAATAAAAGTAGCAAAAGGTGCCCTAGCTATTTGTTTTTCCCTTGCCGATTTTATCGAAAGTAGTAAAAAGTTTTTTCGTAGGCTTTTGAATCAAACGAGAGTCAAATTTATAACAATGAAGAAGAGAAGTAACAAAAATAGTACGAGGAAAGGAGAAGAAGAAGAAGAATTCCATGTACAAGGTAATTTTTTCCTGCGTTCATTATTTACCTAAATTTTCACACTGGTATTAATCAAATTTACTTACAAAAGTATTAGTATGATTTAGCATATATAGATGCAAAATAGTATATATAAAATAATTAAGATTTCATAGGAAAATTTTAGTAGATTCGTAAAATACTTTTACTTCTATACCGGCGCCACAATATAATGATACAAGATAGTATGAGATGTTGCACAATATTGCTGCAATAAATTAAATGTCCCAAACCTTGTTGATATCAGCATTGTACGTAAATGCAAGATCGGGTAGAGATCGCAAAATCCTTCCTAGTTTTCCATTCGACGTCTTTACCCAACTGCTGCACGTTCGGCTCTACATTCGTCTACTTGATCATGGAACGGTACGTACGTTAATTATTATGCTTCCTCCGTCCCGCAAGAGTATACCACATGTTGACCGGCACGGGACGTTTTAAGTAGGGCTGGCAAATTTCCGGGCCGGGCCGAGCCCGGCGGGCTTTTTGGAAAAATCGGGCCGGGCCGCCCCGGCCCGAAAATTCACCGGGCCGGAAAATATGGAGCCCAGCCCGGCCCGAAAAATCAATTTATAGCATATTTTTACCGGGCCGGCCCGAGCCCACCGGGCTTTTGCCTATTTCGGGCCGGCCCGGCCCGGCCCGAAAATTCGTCAGGCCTGAATTTGCTGAGCCCAGCCCGGCCCGGGCCAGGCCGGGCCGGGCCTGTTTTGACAGCACTAGTTTTAAGAAATATTTGATTGAAAGTATGTTGAATGAAGAAAGGGACCACCACTTATGTGTGGTAGATGTTTGTTGAGTGAAAAATTAGATTCTATCATTTTAAAAATATGTGGTAGATGTTTGTTAACAGTTGTGTGAGATCATATGGCAAAATAGAAGTGATATATCAGGGATGGACGAAAATAGAATTAATGGGATAATAATGTTGGAGGACGGAGGGAGTATGTCATATTAGTATTGGATAATATAATATTTGCACATTTACTAGTGTGTCTGATACTACTAGGATACATGTCACTTGCATTAATTTTCCATTGTTTTTGGATTTTAAGGTTATGCTTTTATTATGTAATAATGGATTAAATTATTATTGGTAATGTTTTAGGGCGACGACCTGGGGAACTATATAGTTTATATCTAGGGCTGTACACGAGCCAAACTATTCGCGAGTTATTCAGAGCTCAGTTCGAAAAAATCTCGTTCAAAGTTTGTTTGTTTGTGTTAGGAAATAAACACACAATCACGAAATCAAAAGACACAAGAATTGTTCACCCAGTTCGATACGATGTGTGTCTACGTCTGGGGGCGATGCCAAGCCAGGGATTTCACTATATTTTCGGATACAAATTATAATGAGAGAACAGCTATATATATAACAAACAATTGAGCCCTAATCCTAGTAAAACTAGGAAACCGCGTAGAGCCCAAAATACACTTGTACGGCAGCCCAAAAAGTTGGATCGCCGGAATCGTGGTATGATTCACTTCTTTTCAGGCTCCATACTCCACAGTTTGCTAAACGAGTTGAGCTCGAGCCTCAAACCGAGCTCGATAATTTTTTCAAGCTGAGTTCGAACTTACCTATATTCGGCTCGAGAGGCTCTTGAACACGTTCGAGTTCGATACTAAACGAGCTAGTTCGAAAACATGTTCGTGAATCTTTTAAACGAACATGTTCACGAATTTTTTTAATACTTTTAATATATATTTTTATTTTTAATACTTTTTAATACCAACATTTAGTTTATCTATAAATTAATAAATTGATATTTTTTAATTACGATATTTTTTATTTCTAATGTTCATAATAAACAAAAATAATTACTAAATAATTAATAATTAATATTTTTTAATTATTACTTATTTATCGAGCTCAAGCTCGGATTAAATAAATATTTAGTAAAAACCGTGCTCAAAACATAAAGTTCGAATCGAGTTCGAGCCAAGCTCGAGCCTTAAATTTTTTAACGAGCTGAGCTCGAGCCTGCTAGTATTCAGCTCGGCTCGGCTCGTATACACCCTTATATATACCCCCAAAAAAAAGTAATGTATAACATATGGATTTTTTTTTTTTTTTTGAGATTAATAAAACATATGGAGTTGGATATTGAAATAAAGGAGGAATGCAGCAATCATCTCTTGTTTCCTTTGATCCAAACATGCCTTTCTATAGAGGAACTCGGTATAATTTTATTCTATAATTGGCTCTGATTTTCCATTCGAGTAACGAGGCAAAATGATATTTACAATGCACTTCTATCCATTATGACCAAAATGTCCTTCGGTCACGTACACCATCCGTCCCATTATTAATATTTTATTTATTTTAAACACGGTTATTAAAGAGAAGAAGAAAAGGATAAAAATGAGTATGTCCAATTATTTTTGAAGAGTTAAATGTTTAAATTTTTTTTTTCTTTTGGAAAACATGATATTATTAATATTGAGACAAACCAAAAATAAAAACATGATGTCGTTAATGGGACGGAGGGAGCATAACTTTTACTACATTTTACATATATAGGATAAGATCAAAATGTGTGTTTCAAAATTGAAGAGTCAATTTTCAGAAAAGATAAAAGTTGAAGAGTCAATATATGTAGTAATAATATGTACTCCCTCCGTCCCGTTCATCTTAACACGTATTTTTTTTTGGGCTGTCTCACTCATCTTGACACGTTTTTTTTTATGGAAATAATTATGGCTCATTTAGAAATTTACTTTATTCACTTCAAAAGTACTTTATATCACTTTATAAACTACACTAAACACCACCTTTACACTTCATACTCTTTTTCTTAATAACCGTGCCGAAAAAAACGTGTCAAGATGAACGGGACGAAGGAAGTATTTTTATTTATCTTTCAAAGTGTTGATTTTAAGCCTGTGAATTTTTTTTATGAAAAAGTGTTTTTCAACTATTAATAACTTAAGGGCATTTTTGTCCACCCTTAAAGTGGGTAGAATGTATTTAATCATTAGCTAAGGGTTATTTTTGTTATCTTTTTAATTAAGATAAATGAGTATTTTTCACTTATCACACATGTGATTAAGAGTCGAGAGTTTTTTAAGACTATAATTATGGACAATTTGTGAAAATAGGACAAAGTTTTGAGAGCCGCAATTTTAGGATAAAATTAAAAAAATCGGCATCTGCAGGACAAAATTCAGCCTGATCGGACTAAATCGCACGTCATGGTCACGTGACATTAGTTCTTTGGCCCGATGCTAATTTTGTTGCCAACTAAGCTAATGAATTATAAAAAATGAATACCAAACTTGTCTCTCTCTCTCTCAACAGCCAACCACCACCACCATTGCCCCCTCCGCCGCCGACCACCTCCTTCCCCATTTTCCCACTCTCTACGCTCTCTTCCTCAACATCGCCATCTCTTCCTCATCATTCCTCAAGATTGTCCATCATCCATCCCCAAACGAAAAAAAATTAACCCCAAATCGTACGCATCCCCAAATCGCCGCTACCAACCATCACCTCTCTTCTCTCTTTCTCCCCTCTCAGTCAGTTTGTTGCGGCAGCCGGCCAAGAAAAGTTTTCTCTCTTCTCGTCGTCAATCTCTTCTCCAATGACTCGCCTACCTTCCCCCACCTCAAGGCCAGCGTCGTCATTCTCACCAGCCTTCGCCTTGTCGTTTCTGTCGAACCCCAATCTTCTCTCACCTTCTCCTTCTTCTCAAATCCGACAATGAGATGGGACAGCGGCAAGATCCCCTACAATAAGGATTTCCGACGATGGCCAACACCATTATTGTCGTGGAGGGGGTTGGTCGCCAGCAAGAGAAAAAAATCCCCAAATGAGAGAGGAGATGGTGGTCAGCAGTGGTAGTCAGCGGCAGAGGTGTGGTGGTGGTGGTGGTGGTTGGCTGGAGAGAGATATAGAGAGGGAGAGGCAAGTGGGGAGAGAGAGAGGAGAGAGGAATGGTTTTTCAAATTTTGAACTAGCAAACCTCTAAGTACTGTCAAAAAATAGAATCAAACTACTTAGAATAATACCTATATCGATTATTAAAATTATGTCTAATTTTTTTAGTTTGATAAACAGATAAAATTAAATCATATTTCTAAAATCCAACTCAAAACTTGAAAAAAAAAAATATCTTAGCTGTAATGTAGACAAAGTAAACAAATTTCATTATACATACACAATACAATTTCAAGATTCACAGTGCAATTCAACCACAAACAACACTTTCTTTGCAGTGTGTTTTCAATTATACATTCTTTGTTCCTCTCTCAACTCAGATTATCAGAGCCCTTCTCGGAGACTCGACTACGCTTTCCTGCATCGTCTCTCTACGATCTTTCTTCCTTTTATCGAGCACAAGAATAAAGAACCGAGACCAACAACAACTATGATGGCAATCCCATGATGTGATGATATTTTTTACTCTATTAACATGTGTAATGTTGTAAATGCAATCAAGAACCTGTAATACAAACATATGAGACGAGGCGCTCAGAAGCAGCTCGATCCCGTTACAATATGGTGCAGAGGCACCCTCCTTTCTTCTGGGAATTTTCCTGCAATTTATCTGTAGATATAGCATGTTCAGAACAGGTAACGAGCTTGTGAGCCCGTTATGCATACAACGAACAAATTTTCAACGAAGAAAACAGCATGCAGTGATTCTGTGGTTTCTTGCAATTATGAAAACATAATCCAACTTCAAGAATGTAAATCAGACAAATAAACACCGAAAGTGCTGGAAATGAGTATAAATAATTCTCAGGATGAAACAAGCAAAGATGCAACGACTGTTTATATGCACACAACAAGCGAAAGCTCATTCCAAGAATCAGAATTAATTATTAAAATCACTGCAATATCAGCCTAATTAAAATGACCATACTGAAGTACGAATAATATTTACCACTGTTTTTGTCCGGGAGGGGGGGCCGCACAACGACGTGCATTGTGATGACGCCTCCGGGAACTTCACTGAGAGGAAGCCGTGATTCAGCAAGTGTTCGGTTATTTTCAAGAATCCTTCCTGCGTTAATGAGCTTTATATCATTGATGGATTTAGGCCCGTTTTCTTTGTCTGCAGAATAGAGTTCTTTCATGAGGATACGAGGTTATCATCAAGCAATAAATTACACGACACTACACAATGTAAAATTGAGAATTCAAGCAGCCGACAATCATCTTCAAATAAGGAACAATAAATAATGACCTCTAATGTTGAATTCTGATGCAACAGAGCAACACATTCCCAGTTTCTATGCCACATTATATTTTCTCGGTAAAAATAACGAAGAATACAATCAAACTTAACTACAACTCGAAAACCTGTTCCCTCAAGAAATCATAAAGAAAGGCAAGAATAATAAGTCCTATGATCCTCTAACGAATTAGTCCAAGACAGTAGTAGTTCCTATATACTAGCAGTAGAATTAAGATAACTTTTGATGATTGATATGCTTCTCTTTCAGGCAACGGAACAAAAAAAGTACGAGCAAATGATAACTGTCTGAACCACAAATCAGTTTATGATTTATTTTAACTCCAATCTATGATTCAGACAGCCAACCTGGTCAACAGCCATTAGCGGCCGACTACAAGTCAAGTAGATGGAGGATCACCTACACGAGAAGTGTGGGGCTGTGAGCATTAAACGTAAATCTGTGGAATTTGATTCAAACAGATTGGCCAAGGCAACTTATATTCATGCATACTAAAATAAATCCACGCGTATTTAGAGCAATAAAAATATTCGAGAGTGATGTCAAACGTTCTCTTTCTCTAAGCCTCTAAATATTCGAGAGTGAGGGTTGGAACTTGGAATTGCAGGTAAATCTAGAGCAGTCATCGTAAAACTTATCTTTTTCATCTTCATTTCATAAAGGCTATGACAACAAGTGACATAATAACGATATAATGTAGTTAAGTTCAAACTTTTATGCAGGAAACAATCCTCAAGGCGTTCGGTCAAAAATCCACCCGTCATAATAGAGCAAATCTATGATCATCTAAAGAGTTATCGGGTGCAATCCTCATATTTCTACAGTTAATTAGTATGTGGAATCCGAGCTTGATTACTAAACTGACACTACTTTTCAAATACTTCGATTCTGAGAAAGAACTCAATGATCCCATTTGAGATGTTGGCGTACACTGAGAACCAAGAAACAACAACGCATAAATCTCAGAAAATCTATAATCCCAAAATCAAAGGAAACGGGAACAGCTGTTTCGATTACCAGCTTATATACAATATAGCAATCTAGGACACATAAGCTCAGCCCCTATTTCTTTAGTGAATATACCAAATACTATTGTAAACAATAAAATTATCGTCTCCACGAATCAAGACAATTACAATAACGAACAAAAGTGCTAACGCCTGCCCCTATTTCTCTAGTGAACATGTCAAAAACTATTGCAAACAATAAAATTATCTTATCCACGAATCAAGACATTACAATAACGAACAAGAGTACTAATCTCAGCCCCTATTTCTCTAGCGAACATGTCAAAAACTATTGTAAACAACAAAATTATCGTCTCCACGAGTCAAGACATTACAATAAACGAACAAGAGTAAGAATCTCTGCCCCTATTTCAATAATAAACATGCCAAAAACTATTGCAAACAATAAAATTATCTTATCCACGAATCAAGACAATTACAATAACGACCAAGAGTAATAATCTCCGCGCTTATTTCAATAATAAACATGCCAAAAACTATTGCAAACAACAAAATCACTTAATCCACGAATCAAGACATTACAATATTGAACAAGAGAAGCTGCTATTATTTAAGCAGAAGCCAATAAAAGAAAATCAAATCACAAGATAAATAGATAATTACGCGGTTTTGAACATCAAAATCACAAGTAATATATTAAAAACAGAATATGATTATCATAACCTTTAGGCCATTGAGCAATAATCTTTTCCTTGAGAGAGGTGACAGTTGCACTACAATTATACTTGCTTGGTCCAATATCACTACCATCAGCAAGCCTAAATTTGAGTTCTACCAATTCATCCGCAGCCATCAAACAAATCTAAAAAAAAACAATTACAACCTCAAATTCTTACAACCGACAAATCAAAAAATCAAAAATCAAAATCAAACTCCAGAACCACAAGAAACCTCCAAAGTTTCCAACTTTATTACAGCCCAGCAAAACAAAAACCTCAAAAAAAAAAAATCAAGAAAATAAGATCGTAACCAAGATCCCGGATCAGAACTTAAAAACCTGCCTCTGTAAACACTAGAAAATCAAGAAACACAAACACCCAACTTCCAAATCAAACTGGAAAACAACATTTGCTAAGAACCCAGATCGAAACTGGCAAGATTTCGGCTGGCAAGCAACAACTTTTGTCTGAGAATCTTGTACAACTAATCTCTAAGAAAGGGGGCTTTTTTTTTCGAGTTGGAGATTCGCAGAAAGGATTGATGATTTATGGATATCAACAGATGATTAGATAATAAAAGGAGGAGAAACTTCTTTTGTTTGATATAGAAATGTAGAAATACATAAAGAAATCAAAATGGTGCAATATAGAAGAGGTCCAAAGTTAGATTCTTTTACCTGACTGAATCTATCTGCAAAAATTTAATCATTCTGATTGAGACATGTTTACTGCGGTAGGAACAAAACGAACAATGGAGCTGGAGAATTTTGACTAGGAAATTTGCAATGGGCCCCTTTCTTTTTTGGGTAATTCTTCTTGACCCCATCATTTTGGGCAATTTCTGCTTTGGGAAGAATAAAAACATTTCTTATTTTAGGAATGTTATGGTTAGTGAAGAGGTTATGAACGGGAATATGTCGATTTAGAAAAGGGAAAAAAAGACTAAAACTCTTGTGTAATTAGTGGTGTTAGGGTTTTAATCAGGTTTTAATATTTAATACACTTTCATCAGATTTTAATAATTAATAATTAGAATTTATTACTTTATAATTAGAAATAATGAATTCATGATTAAGATTTAATAATAATATAATTAAGATTAATTAAATCTTATTTATCAAATAAATAGGGTAGCCGCGCTTCCATAAACAAATATTAGGATGGTATAGGTCAATTAAATAATTGCATTGTGTATGAATCAATATCTTTATTGAGTTGAATCATATTATTATTATTTAATTTTCTTGTTTTTTTTGCTGACAACTAACATCCTAAAGAATTTATAATGGCTTAGTACCTTTTGTAACACCAAGTTAGAATCAAATATTTTCAACATATACTGCTTTTCTCTAAGTCTAAAAACAGTATACTAATTTGTAGAAGTTGGGCCACATAACTAATTTAAATATTGTAAAATTAAATATGATTTAGAACAAAAACAGCTTAGAGAAATTATAATGAATGCACCCCTAAAAAGAATTAATGATAATATATACAAATATATGTGTTGAATATATAAAGAAGAGGACTTGGTCACAAATACTGGATGCCACGTTAATGATTATTGTAAAGATACTATAATTCTTGTAATAATTTTTTCTTGATAAAAGTTCATGTTATATTAAATAATTCGTGGAGCGCACTTGTAAATAATCATACATGTTGCTCTAAATTTTACCCTTCTTTCGATCAATAAAAAGTCATGATGTAAAATATTATATTAGGTGAATTTAAAGTAAATTTAATAAACCTCGTCACCTTGTCTCGTACTGATGATTTGTCATATAAATTAGTATAAAGTATAAGGATCTAATAGTTTATACAAAAAATATTCCAACAGCTAGCCTAGCTAGTTAAGAATTATTAAATTCGAAATACATGACTCAATATTGAATAAGTATATATACGAATCTTATTGAAAAATATATATATATATATATATACAAATTCAATTTTCTTACAAATAAATCATGATAAAACCGAAGGGGACTAATTAATTTCTAATATATATGAATAAAGGTTTTGCGCGTCTAATACATTTTTAATTAATTTCAAGAATAACTGAGTAAATTAGCTGGATACTGCGAGGCCTTATTTGATTAGATTTCTTGCATAGTTGACGTGACAATTTTTTTTTTCTTCATATTTTTATGAAATAATAAATTAAAAGAATATAGTAATGTATTCGGACATATTAAAACAATCAATTAAATTGACACACATACACAAAGGAACAAATTAATAAGAACCTTATTATATAGCCACGCCATCCAAATTAATAATAAATATTAAATATACGGATAAATAATTAAAAAGTGTTGTAGGAAAATGTATCAAATAAAGTTAATTGTGTAATTTTGGAGTACAGGGTTTACCCAAGTGGGATTTAATGGAGACTCATTTTATCAAAAAAATTAATGAGTAAGATTTTAAATCGTGCTTTGTAATGAATAGAAATCGCATCACATAATAAATATGCGGACATCATTTTCATTTAGCTCATCAGCATGAATGAAATCTATATACGTACCTAAAATTTTATTGTGTACATCTTGTAACGAAATCATGTTTAATTAAAAATTATGTGCTGACGAAGACTCAAGTTATCGAGGAAACCCAACGAGTAAGATTTTGAGCCGTATCTCATAATGAATGGAAAACATGACATTATATGTTCCTGTCTTTGTCATATAGTTGACAAGTACGACTGAAATTTACCTAAAATTTTAAGTTGTGTATATCTTGCACCAAAATCAAGTTTAATCAAAGTTAAGAATCGATGTAGATTCTCACTTTACCAAGAAAATTGACAAGTAAGATTCTAAATCGTTTATTAATTATAATGAATGAAACACCACAAGATTACATGTTCTCATTGTTTCCTTATGTGTTACGGCTGAAACTTTACCTAAAATTAAATTCGCATGAGATTATTTATAACTTTTGTCTTGTAATTAGAATGGTGATTTCACATGAGTTGGGATTTCTGGACTCGATATCTATTCTTGATGTGGATTTCAAATTTGGAGGTTTTCAATTCCAAAAAAAACTGCAACCATATATGTTTTTATTCTTATAAAATCGTCAAATTATCGACATTTTGTGCGAATCATTGTTCAAAAGCCAAATCACCAAAACTAATTAATACGGAAAAAATATATTTTCATTTTTTTAAGAGGAAAAAAATTATATTTTCGAAATTTATCCCACTAGTGGCGGAGCCACAGGATATAAAAATATTTAGATCTTGTCCCACTAAAAATTGAAAAATAAAAAGGACAAAAATAATATTAAATATTTTGCCTCCACACTAATTTTTTTTCTGCATCCGTCCCTACTACACGACTAAAACCTTCAATATCACTGCTTACATCATTTCATACATCCAATTGTGTATCCTCATTTTGAACCACCATCAGCAGCGGCGCTACACGACGGCGCGTTTCATTATTTTTAACATAAATCAGATCCAAATAACGTGTGTGTGTGTATGTATATATGGAGAGAGAGAGAGATATTTAAGCTTGCATGCTTTTCCGATTTAATTTGAATGTATATGGAACTGTCTATCTACATTTTGGCCTCATTCTATAGCTCTCTTTATGTAAATGGATCCGAGAAAATCCAATTTTTCTTAACAAACATGTTACAATTAAAAAAGAAAAAAAGAAAAGAAAAACCAACAGCAACAATTTATTTGAAGATTTTAGTTAATTCACGAGTTTTCTAAAAAGTTAGTCATGACAAGAAAGGTTCCCCTAATTTTAGTAACGTTTTAACGAGGTCCGGCTACGATGGTTACGTTGTCTCTCCATCATAGTAGTTAGGATTTTTTGGGCGTCTCTTTTGTAATTTCCTTTTTTCTCGTTTTATTTATAAAGACCCTCTATTCAGCGCCCTAATTTTGGTAACAAAAACATTTTTTTAATTTAAGTTAAGATTGAATATGCTACCTCGTAGGGTACAATTCTAAAAGTTATTGTACTATACTATTTTGTACTCTCAAATACAAGTGCCATATTCTAAAAGTGACATTAATTTCTTTAGTTGTTCGTTGTTCTATGCTGTAATTAGAGGGGGAAAACTAAATTTATTCATAAATATACGAATTTTGACGGTAGGTAACACTTATTAAAAAATTGAGGGAGTCTATTAAAACCGACGGGTAAAAATAAAGGAAGTCTTAAATATGTGACAATAGTCCCAATAATAATATTGTCATGCAATTTTAATTTTATGTGGTGGACGTGACTAAATGTATATATATTGTCATTCAATTTTAATTTTATGTGATGGATGAGTTTTATAGTGTTTGTTTTTTGTTTTTTGTTTTTTGTTTTTATTTAGTAAGAGGTGAGTTTTGTAGTTGAGTTGTGATTCACTGAATATCTTTCGATACATACATACTAAACATTACATACAATGAAAAAATAATATTACATATTATTAATTTCGGCAAAATTCCCTAGGATGATGTAATTCAAATTGGAAAGTTCGCATGTTTCTTGCATAACAAAAAATTGTGGAATATCAATTGTGAGATAAAAGATTCCTTAGTGTGATAATAAAATATAATTAATTAAGTTTATCTCAAAAATTCACAAGATATTAATATGGCCTTATCTCACAAGTCATCACAACCAAATTGACTTAGGCAATATTAATCTATGTGACTATATATGTCGGCAATATTAATCTATGTCGGAGTTCACTTTGTTAGGAAATAATGAATGAGATCATTTCATGACATCAAGTATTGAATAAAATTTTAGTACAAATATTCGATTTATCAAGAAAATTAATATACACAAGTAAAATTTCGAATCGTGTTTCGTAATGAATGGAAATATCGTCATTTTTGCTTAGCTCACGAGTACGACTGCAATTTACCTAAAAACTCGTATGAGTTTCGTAATATACTAATTCAAGAATAGTATTGGTAAAAATGTTGCAATTCTTTCCACATACGAAAATTGTATTTCTAGTATCATCTACTTAATTTTTGTAATTTATGGATAATTGTATTGTATGGGCTTTATAATTGAGGCCACTTTTCAATAACAATAATAATAAATAAAAGTATTACAATTTGCACACGTGCTAGGGCACAAACCCTAATCTGCTTACGTCATTTCACCTAAGTCTATCCCTCATTATGAACCACCGTCAGCAGCGGCGCTACACGACGGCGCGTTGAACACACTCTCCATCTTTTTCAACATTAATTATTTTGTTGTGATTTATATAACTCAGATACAAACATATTTAGGAATAATATATATATATTATGTATTCTAAAAAAGAGTTGAGTTTGTTATTTCGATTTTGGATGTATGTTGAACTGCCTACCAACATTTTGGACCCATTCTATAGGAGGGAAACCATTAATTAACTTATGAACTTGTAATTTTTTAGTTCAAATGTTTTCAAATATTCCCCTAAGAAAATATGTTTTCAAAAAATTAGTCTTGAGAAAAGAGGTTCCCTTCAATTTTGGTAACAACAGATTTTATGCACGTCGAGGGTATATATTAGGCTAACTCATTTTAAATTTAAGTGGATCTATCTAATTTAAGAATGATTTAGATAAATTGTCGGAGATAACATAATGTTTACCTAAATATTCATTGTTCAACTTTCATACAACTTTAATACTGTGACTACAATACCACTTTTTATTTTTTCACAATCACAACATCACTAATTTTATCAATTAACTATGTAGTTAATTTTATCAATTAACTATGTCGTTCTAGTGGTATATATAGTGGAAAAATTTTGATATCTTATTTTTAGGATGTTGTAACTATAGAATTTTGAAAAGATGGTGTAATAATTACAATATTTTAATTAAAAATCGTTTGTAATTAGTGATAAATTCGAAGATACATTGAGTTGTTACAGCCAATTATGCTAATAATTTCATGGCACGCGAACAATGAGCTTTTGTTAAGGATCAAAACTTGTGGTGGGATTTCAGAGATGTTTGATTAATATTTATTAATTTGCCAAATTATCAAAGAACAAACTACTTCGGTACAACTATCACGCTTACCGTTCGACTAATAAGACAGCTCATAATCATGCACAGTTTGATATGCATTGTGCTAGTTCGGTTGTTTGGACTCGTGATTTTTCTAGGTGGCTTCGGAATATTGGGATTATCTATCTTGAATTTTATTTATATGTAAGTTCCCATTTAAAAACAAACTACTTTTGTACTTAAAGAAAACTTTTGTAAATATAATGGATCTCATTCTAGCTACTTGCTATATTGCTAATTTTAGCTCAAAAGATCCTTAATTTAGTCGTCTTAATTAGGGTTTAAAAAAAAAGAATCAGTTTTTCTTTAAGTCAAAATTTTCAGTTTCAATATGTTAATAATTTTCTCCTGTCAAACTGTAGCCTTGAATTAATTAATGAAACATTAATACACAAAAAGAAACGGTAGTGCCACATAATTTTAAAATATTTTCAACCAATTAATAGTAATTTGCAGATTTTTGAAGGATAATTGGACAAATTTGGTAAGAAAACAATAGCACCATAACTTAACATTTTTATTTTCATAAGAAAATGTGAAGTAATTTTGGAATTAAGTATATCGAGATAATTGAAATGCAAAAGCAGTAACTAAGAGAATACCCAAAATTAATAAAAAAAAACATAAAATTTATTAAAATAATATAAATATAAAAATAGTACACTCATAAAGATGGAGAAAAAGAAAAAAAAAAGAAAGAATATAGATATAAAACATTACAACAAATTTTAATTTTTATTTAGGAAAGAATTACTATGATTCTAAGTATGAACCGGCGGCCTCATTCCGGCCATCGCCACCCCAAATCCGCCGCAAGGTTCTACTCCGATATAAACCTCTTCCGGCGGCGGACCACCAATTCTCTTGTCCCCACCGTCGATTTCACCGCCGGAAGCCGCTGCATTCCCCGGTAAACAAAGCTTCTCCTCTCCTCCTCCGCCGCGGCCCTCCTCCTCCTCCTCCACGGCATCGTCCACCGGAATCAGATTAAGCACGAGGCGGCCGTTGGAGCGGCGCACCTGAAAGTGCTGGTGGCGCGGCGCTCTCTCTTCCGTGATCACCAGCCGGCCGTCACTCGTGCGGTGTTTCTTCATAACCCACGGCACGTGCGACGACGGCAGATTCTCGGTGTGGGCCAGCATCGGGATCGGCGGCGGGTACTCCGCCGCGTCGCTCCGCCTGCTACGACGGGGCCGGCTCATTCCGGCGCCGCCGTGGGAGGTGATGGCCGCCGCCACATCGGGTAGGAAATCAGTGCAGCTCTCAACGCCGAGGTAATCACCGAGTTCTTGACTATGCATGGAGATTAATGGAAGAATGAAAGATATCAAGAAATTTGATTTGATTTTTTTTTAATATATATATATAGAAACTTTTGTTGTTTAATTTGTAGGTAGTGTAGTGGGTTTTTATATATGGAGGTTTTTGCATGGGGTGATGGGGGGTGGGGGTGGGGGAGGGGGTGGAAAAAGAGTGGGAGTGACAGCTATTCTTGCATTGTCTGGTGATCGAAAACGTGTAGATGCTATACTAAATGAATTATATTTATAGGTAATTCGTATTTGTATCGAAGCGTTTTAGTTAGATTTTAAATGTTTACGCGCTTTGTGTGAGTATATCTAGCTTTACGTCTGTTATAGAAACAAATATTAGTGTAGAAATTAAATATTAATTAGGACCATTGATCTTTATATGATTTATAACTATCATGAAAAATAAATTATTATAATCTACAAAATACATCATTGTTTACATAAAGAAATATTAACTTAAAAAAAATATCATTATATATATAAAAACATGATTGTATGTATAAATAAGCATGTTCCTAGCTACGTTTCTATTCTACGTATGGTTAATCCTACCTTATAAATGTATTATATATGCAATTGTGTATTAATTGATATAAATTTTTATCAAAAAAATAATGATAATTGATATATATTATAAAGTAGTAGCCTCATATAGCCACATTGATATGCCTCAATCACGGGGACGCATCGAAATTACACTTGGAGTGTGCAAGAACTTTCAATCTTAAGGTTTCCAATTGATATTCTATTTCTCATCCAAAACAAAAGTTATTGTGTAACTTTAAGTAGGTCAGTAACCACAAAGGATAATACATATTTGGGCTTTTGGAATGGGCCCACATCCTAATAAATTGGGCTTCCAACATTAACCGTAAAACATACTCCATCCTGTCTTATTGAAATTGTCTTCATTTTGGGTTGTCCCATTTAAATTGGCATGTTTCCTAAAAAGGAAATACTTAATCCATTAAAAGTGATGGGATCTACCCATTTCCTCTCTTTCTACATTTCTCCTTAATTACCGTGTTGAACATTAACATGACAAAATGAATTGGACAACGGAGTGAGTACTATACTATATGGGCTCGTTTGGTACAAAGTATGGGATAAGGCCTGATATGTTTGACTGAGATGTCTTATAATATAAAAAATTAATATTCCGTTTGGTATGATGTATTAAATTCTCTGCAACACATAGTAATTATTGTAATTTATTGCTATAATTAGTTGCAGTATTATTTATTCCACCTCATAGGTAGTATACATAACAACAAAAATAAGTATTATTCATACGGGCCCGAACTTTATAAAGGGCCGTATACTTTATACCAAACAAGATATTAGGGTGTCATAGACATATTATACACCCTAATCACCCCTACCAAACGAGCTCTTATATGTATTTTTTTTGAAATAAGTACTATACTATATTTAAATACACTACATAGGAAATAAACAAATAACTATAAGAATTAAAGTCGCTACAACTTGTCGTCAATGGTTGTCGTGCTTGTACATAGGCATGAGTTGCGACGATATATGCATCAATATATGTATAGAAGTGTAAAATTATGTATCAATATATATATATATATATATATATATATGGATCTGGTAGGAATTCAACCTTATATGAATATGCAAGAACAATGCATTTTAATTACTTCGGAAATGTACAAAATGAAGTACTTTAATGCACAAACATGACATATGACAAATTACAGTAAATTAATAAACAAATATTTAATACATTTTAATGCACAACATGCAATAATTTAATGCACCAATTAAATCTCAACAATACATAAAAAAGATTAATTGTTCAATTTTTTCATTAACATATGTTTGTGCTTTAAAATAATATAATTTGTACATTAACCGGTGTGATAAAAAGGCACAAAATTTTAATTTTATCTTTTCCCCTATTATTATTATTTATTCGAGGGGAAAGATAAAATGAGTATTATTTTAATTAATTGTATTTATTACTATAATTTTGTAAAAACCCCGTAAATATTTATATAAACAAAAAATAACTAACACGTAAATATCTGGCCTCCTGGTCACACCGGCCATACCAAAATCTAAATAGGATCAATTATTCAATAAATAAAAAGTTGCTTAATTATGTGTGTGGTATTTATCTATAAGTTTATTGGTGAAATGTTTTACATGTTTAGATTTATTTACTATAATATGATATTATACCAAACATAATTCCCCAATTAATTTTATTAAACAAATTTTTCTACCTATAATTGTGTTATTGAGCATATATTTTAATCAAGTACATTTGCAATTGAAATACATCATTAAAGTTCGCTTGAATTAATTATTTGGTGCGAATTAGTAGTAGAGTTGGTTAATTCAGTTAATTACATCCCAGTAAATTTTCGTCAAAACTCTCACGCCTAATTCGACACGTGTAATTTTAATCCTAATATATACTCCCTCCGTTCACGATAAGTATGGTTTGGAAGGAGTGACACGGGTTTTAAGAGTAAGAGCGTAAGTTAAATAGATGTATTGTGAGTGTACTCATTTTAATTTGAAAAAACGGACCAAAAAGCAAAAAAAACCACACTTAGATGGAGGGATTATAAAGAAGTATTTAAGGTGTAATTACCTCAATAGTAAATCAGATCTTAAACATAAGTAATTAGTAATTAATTTGGCAATTCTTCTTATTATTTTATTCTTCGGATTTGGGAAATTCCCAAATATGGCCAACCACCACCTCTTCTCTCTCTTCGCCGCCGCTGCCCCCTGTCAGAAGCAATTACTCCGCCTCAATCCATCGCTCAGACATTTCGCCTTCAATTACAGCACTTATAAGAGGAAAGTGCTGCCGCCGGAGCTCTCGAAGAATGTGGCGAAGCTGACGTGCGCGTCCGCCGCGAGGGGCGGTATCTGCCATATCTATTTGGTCGGAACCGTACACGTTTCTACGGTAATTCTGAAGTGTTTTTTGTATTTTACATTGTTCATGATTATACAATTCTCCAGTAAATTTGAATTTTCCGATTACTGTTTTTTTTCTTTTTCTTATTGATGAATGTTGAGAATCTCGTTGAATCATTTTCAGCAATCCAGCCAACAAGTTCGTGCTGTGATAGATTGCTTGCAACCGCAGGTGCATTTGGTTTTCGTGTTCATTTTCGTTTTTTTGTTTTCATTTTCATACTTGATTAGATTGAATAATACTATGCTAGAACTCTTATTATCACTCTGTAATATAGCAATGATATGCTTACGTCTCTACTGCAGGTTGTCTTCTTGGAGCTGTGTTCTAGTCGCACTGATTGTCTTACAATCAAGAAGAAAAGATCGAGGTTGGGCTGAATTCATATTCGTTTTCAGTTTCTGTAGTATTAATTGAGCTTTAGTGCTAGTAATTAGTCAGAAATGTGCACGAAATGGTAGTCTGCTCTTTTTTTTATTTCTTGAAGATGTACACTTATGATGATTGATGACATGTGTGGGATCCAAGCTTGAAAATTAAAATGAGGTCAGAGAAGTTAGAATGTGAGTTTTACGAAAAAAAAAGGGCTGAAATTGGTTTTGAGAAGATAATTAGCAGAATGAATTCTTTTGATCTTGAGTTTCAAGTCCAAGGTGCCTTTATATAAGACCGACTGTAATAAATTCGCGAAAACAGTTGCTTCTTGTGGTTTAGTTCCTTCTGTTTGTTCTTCACTCTTATGGTGTATCAATAATTTGTGGAGATGAATTTTTCAATCTCTGTTCTGGAAAAATCATTTTGGTCTGGCAATTATGTTAGGAGAAATTATAAGATAAATCTATCCTTGTTAATCAATTAGCTATTATATTACACCAAGTGCTTCTAGTTTTAAAATACGGGCTGTGTTAGTTGTGTAGTTGTGGACTGACTGATACTTGTGAATATACGAGCTTTTATTTTGAGAAATAATCGAGTCGACTTTTATTAGTTGTGTGCTAAATACGGTCCGTGTTCATAGGCAGGGCCCGGGGGAGGGGGGAGTGGGTTCACTGGACCCCCCTGGAATTCTAAATATTTTTAGTAGTGTATGTGTCATTTTACATTTTATTAAAAAATATAAAAGTAGAACCAACTTCAGATATGCTTCCTCTCTTTAACTCTGTGTTCTTGATCAAATATTTTGCTAAAGCTCAATTGTTATTTCCTTTATTTCCTCTCTCTCTCTCTCTCATTATCCTCTTCTTTTTTTTTCTGTATATGATGAACTTTTGCAGGATCAGTTTCTGATATGTTTGTAGTGTGAAGTATTTAAACAAATCATTGCCTCCCAAGACACTTTTACATTAGAAACAAAGATAATTTTGAAAATTTAATTTGACGAGTAAAATTTATAACATTGATCGACTCTTGAAAGTTGTTATTTTTGCCTTGTTAGTTGAAATGCGAATTATATTTGCACGTACGAGTAATTGTGGTATCGTAGAAGAAAAAAATAATTGGGCCCCCTGAGTTAAAAGTCTGGCTCCGCCACTAGCCGTGTTAGTTATGTGGTTCTGGACTGACTGATATATGTAACTGACTAAGTATATGAGCTTTGGTGCCTGACTTTCCTTATGCATCCTAAACCTTGGATATAAATCCTCATCTATTCTTGTTGCTTAATAAGCTAGGTTATTTTGAGAATTAATCGAGTCAAGCCATTGAAGAGGTCACATTTGACTTTCTAAAGGGAAACTAATGATCTTGACTTGTTAAGAATAGGCCTCCTCGGTTCACAAATAACCTTGTTTTGCAGGTGCCGACCATGGGAAAAATGATGGATATGTGGAAGCGAAACATGGATCTTTACCACATACTTTTAATCTGGTTTACTACTAAGGCATGATTCGATCATTCATTCTGCTAACTTACTAGAGAATTATCTTTTGGCTTCTTCAACAAATTCCTGCTAAAACTTGCAACTTTATAGTCTCATCCATAATCTGTCCTTTTCTAGTTTGCTAGTCGTGTTGAACTTCCGCACGGTGAAGAGTTTCGTGTGGTGAACAAGGAAGCAATAAAATATGGTGGCAAGGTTATACTTGGTGATCGACCTATTCAGGTAATTAAGCTACATTTCTTCTCGTTCTTACTATTATAAAACAACACGAAGACAATTTGAGATAATTTGCTAGCTTTATTGCTTCATCTTCTTCTTCCTCCATATTCATACTATTTGTGCGTTTTGATTAAGAAAATGTTTTATACTTAATTACAACCACCAACATGCATCATCCCTTTCCATTGCCTATAGGCATAGACACAAATTGAAGTTTTCATTGTTATTATTATGCTCTTTCTGTCTTATCTATTTAAGCTCGTCTCTACACCCAAACCTTGTGCAAATGCATTCTTAAGCTTACTGCAGTTTGCTTTTTCAGTTCCTCGTTTTATTTTTTGGTAGATTACAATGAGGAGAGCATGGGCCAAGCTGTCTCTTTGCCACAAGACAAAATTAATATACAAACAAGTGTTGGAAACAATTTTCTTGCCAAGTCGAGAAGATATCGCCAAGGAGGTATACAGTATACCTACTTATCTCTTAAGGGTGCGTTCACTTTGATTGATAATGAGTGATAAGGAGGGATAATATTATTTTACCACCTTATATCTTGTTTGCTTTTATATAATGAAAAAATTCGAGCATGAGGTATTATATTTCAGGCAGCTCTTTTTCCCTTGCCTAAGGTATAATTTTATCTCTAAAAAATGGAGTTATAATATTATACCACATTTTACCTCCACTAAGGAGTGAGATAAATACATTATCATACAAAGCAAACAAGATATAAAAATTATGTTTCCCACTATAAGGGATAATTTTATACCACATTATATTATCCCTCTATTTAGAGGTTTAAAAAGCTAACATAGATCTTATTTGCATTATATCTGGGGCGATATTTTGAGGTTCGTCTCCAACCGGGTATTCGAGAAACCAATTTTTCCTCCTTCAATGGAGATTCTGATAGAAATACCTACCAAAAAGCTATTTCTATTTCGAGTTTTACTATATACAATACATTTCTTAATCATCCGTGTTGACGCCTCTGAGACGATTTTCTGGGATGCAAGGAGTATGAAATTTAGTCATACTCATATCAATTGAGCAACAGTCAAAAACTAAATAAATGAAACACGAGGTAGATCTGCGAGAATTCTACTCCAAAATAATAATATGACAACAAATTTACTCAATGATAAAAAAGAAGTACGACTAAGTTGACAATTTTAAAGGAATTTAACGAAATCCAAGAAACTTGCAATATTTTGTCTTAACTTGGCTATTATTTAGTCCTTTAAACAAAATGCAATATGAAGATATGTTAAGAAATCAGCCGCAATCCAACAACTCGATTGAAGAAGATAATATGCAGAAATCAAAACATGAAACTATGAATGCGAGATGTACGTGGTTCGGCCGTAGCCTACGTCCACGGAGGGTCAAACGGAGCTGTTTTATTGAGATCTAAACACAGTGAACAAGAACTACAATCAGAAACTCTCAACCAAGAAAGAAAATCCCCAGCTTCTACCCAAGCTATTTCTCTCTCTAGTTTCTAATTTGCGCTCTCTCTTCCCTGATTTCCGTAGATTAATTATATACAAAGATGAGAACTAATCTCAGCCACACAAACTAACAGTCTAAATTAGCTCCAAGAAAACAACTCAAAGTAGTAAAGAAACAGATTCCTTTGTTCCCAACTTCCATTAGTTGCTATAACCGATTTGTAGCTCGATCCTTCCAGAACCTTTATTTGCATAATAGTCATTCAACTAATAAGTGTTTGCAGACATACACCCACAAGATATTTGTTAGGGGTGAGCAAATTATTCTGAAAACCGAAATTCAAATTGAACCGAACTGAAAAAATTAATTTGGATTGGTTAATTCGGTTAATTTGGTCAATTCAAATAAAATCGAATTTTATTTCATTATTTTGGTTTTCGATCGGTTTGAATTTTTAAAAACCGAACATAACCGAAAAACTGAATTATATATATACTATTTATATTTTTAAATTTTCTAAAACTAAAATTAATAAACTACCTTAAATTCCTAAATTCTAATTTGTTGGAAGATATTGACTATTGAACTTAGTATTTGTTGGTATTTGGATTAGTATTTGACAATTTGTTGGATTATTTTCATGTTTATTGTTGGTGATTTGGTAATTTTATGAAGACTTGAAACTTTATTTGTTGTTGGTGATGATTGTTTTCATGTTTATTTACATGCTCTTTTGCTCTAGTTTTTTATTGTTTGAATGAACACATGTAAGTCGCGGGCACAACTTAAATGTAGGGAGAATTGGTATAATAGCACTTTTAAGATTAAAAATCCTAATAATAGCATATATTTTTAAAAAATACAAATAATAGTACTTTTGACATATTTACCTCTCCATCCAACCATCTCTCCATCATTATGCGTGAATTCACGAATTAGAATTTGAGAATTCACGAATTAAAATTTGTGATTCACAAATTTAAATTTGTGATTTCAGGCTACATCTTCAAATTTAATATTCGAGAATTGACAAATTCACAAATTCTAATTTGTGAACTCACGAGTTTTAATTTGTGAATTCACGAATTCTAATATGTGAATTAACAAATTTTGATGTCATTTCACGCATAAGAAAGGAGGTCGCAGAAAGGGAGACGGCGACGACTAGGCCATGTGTGTTGATGACGACGACTTTAAAATCCAAGGCGGCAGCAGAAAGATAGTCGACATGTATGAAAAAAAATGAAGAAGATACGTATAAACAAATAAAAAGATGAAAATATATTGATATAAAATAATTAGAGGCAAAAATGTCCAAAAGTCCTATTATTTGTCTTTTTTAAAAATTGATGGCTATTATTAGTGTTTTTTTTTTCTCCTAAAAGTGCTATAATCCTATATTTTATCTTCAATTATTGAGATTGGTTCATATATAAACTAGTTTCCATGTGAAGACCAGGGACTAATCTCGTTCATTCATAAACACGATTTCTCTTGTGATTTTGCTTCGCGGGTTTCCTCAGAATTGAGTCGCGTCAAGAACCCAAAAAGAGTAGATTCGATGCTCACATTCTTGAAATCAAGTGGATTTTCGAATGCTCAGTTGCAGAAAATCTTGAAACATAGGCCTCGTTATCTCTATTTTAGTGTTGAAGACAACATTAAACCCAAAATCAAGAGTTTCCAAGAAGAGGGCTACTAAGGCATAAATCGTTACCATATACTCCCTCCGTCCCATGATAAGTGGCTACTTTCTTTTGGGCACGGGTATTTAGGAGAAGAGTGTTTAAAGAGTAAAAAGATAAAAAGTGGTGGAGCCCACATCTTTTGTGTGAGAGAGGGTGTTTCCATATTAGGAAAGTGGCCACTTATGATGGGACAGTCCAATAAGGAAATGTGGCCACTTATGACGGGACGGAGGGAGTACTTTTAATCCGATTTACTACTAAGGCATGATGCGATCATTCATTCTGCTAACTTACTTGAAAACTTCTTCAACAAATTCTTGCTAAACTTTGCAACTTTATAGTCTCATCCATAATCTGTCCTTTTCTAGTTTGCTAGTCGAGTTGAACTTCTGCCCGTTGAAGAGTTTCGTGTGGCGAACAAGGAAGCAATGAAATATGGTGGCAAGGTTATACTTGGTGATCGACCTATTCAGGTACATTTCTTCTCGTTCTTACTACTATAAAGCAACACGACAACGATTTGAGAAAATTTGCTAGCTTTATTGCTTGTAGTAATATTGCATGTTTGATTGTTTCATTCGAAGGAGCCTAGGATGGCAATGGGTCGGGTTTTTACGGGTATCCGGCTCTACCAAACCCTAATGGGACGGATTTGGGAATTACTAAATAGTTTTGGGACGGGTTTGGGTAGAAACATTCAAACCCGTGACGGGTTTGGGTCGGGTTTGGGAAATTACCTACGGGTACCCGTTATCCAAACCCAATTTATATATATATGTAAGATGACTAAATATTATATATGTAATTTATAATATAATTATAGATATTAGTATAAATATTAATAATTTTAGAGTTTTATATTTTTTTAACTCGCATACAAAGAATTAATAATTTTAGTAATTAAATATTTATTTTATATATAATTTATATTAGTATAAATATTAGGATTTTATATTATTCTTTTAACCCACGTATAATTTAATTTAATGAAATTTTCTATTTATACTTATATTAAAATTATGATTATAATATTTTATTATTTCTACTATTTAATAATGATTTTTATGTTCTAGTACATTCGGGTTTTTCGCGGGTTTTTAATGGGTATTACCCAACGGGTTTGGGTCGGGTATGGATTTTAAAATAATTTTTTAATCGGATTTGGAACAGATATGGGTTGAGAAAATTTTAATGAGTTTGGATTTGAGAAATGTCTAATGGGTGGGTACCCGACCCATTGTCATTCCTAAAGGAGCCTACTTCTTTGAAACATCATGCAAGAAATCTCACACTTCTATTAGAAAAATCAAGAAACCTATAACCCAAACAATCAAGAAACCAACAATTGAATCGAAGGATTTGAATTGATCAAAGTCAGTCATATAGCTAGAAAACGTCGAATTACAAATTGGATACATACTCAAAAATCTCCAACACAAATAATCAAGAAACCAACTTTATCCAGTTATATCACAACAATTGAATTGATCAAAGTTTGTCGTATACATCGAATCACAATTAGCATCCTCTCAAATATCTCAAACACAAACAATCAAGAAACCAACTTTATCTAGTTATATCACTATAATTGAATCGATCAAAGTTATTCATATAGCTAGACTACCTTGATTTACAATTAGTATCCAATCATAAAACATAAACAATCAAGAAACCAACTTCATCTAGTTCAGCTATATCACAAAAATCGAACCGATCAAAGTTATTCATTACAATTAGTATCCAATCATAAAACATAAACAATCAAGAAACCAACTTCATCTAGTTCAGCTATATCACAAAAATCGAACCGATCAAAGTTATTCATATAGCTAGACTACCTTGATTTACAATTAGTATCCAATCATAAAACATAAACAATCAAGAAACCAACTTCATCAAGTTTAGCTATATCACAAAAATCGAACCGATCAAAGTTAAGCCGATTTACCAGATTGGATAATCTACATTTCTTCAATCTTTCACCTCTCCCTTCTCACCAACTCCACTCCACAAATCACCAACTTCATCCAAATAAGGAGCCACAAATTTCTCATAGAAATCCGCATTCGTATACAGCACCATCGAAGCAAGCCTCGGCCAATTCTTGATCAAATTCTTCTCTTCCAACACTCTCAAAACTTCCAACCTCGGCCTAATCCTCCTCTCAATGCTGTACTGAATCACACACGGATTCCCCACGATCTCCGCCATATCATACTTCCCCGTCCCGAGCAACACCTCCGCCACCCTCCTCATCTTCTCCGTCGAAGAAGTGAACACCTTAGGCGAGTTCTTGAACGCTCTCATTATGTCGTCTTCGGAGAATCCGAGCTCGCGCAGAGTCTTCAGTTTCAGCTCCCAACTCTCACTATTCATCGAACTAACAGCTCTAACAGCATGAATGTAGCTTCTCAAACTCCTGTCCGACCCCATTTCATCGGCCTTCTCGACGAATCGTCTCAGATTCTCCGGCTTGTGCAGGAACAGCTGCGGCGAAGTCGTGAGCTGGACTATCTGATCCATCGACACGCCGCAGCTCTTCAAGAATTCGACATTCGGCAGAAACGTCGTCTCCATATCGCAGAGGAACGCCCCCGACGCCTTGAGAAACTTCGCCGCCGCCGCGGTGGACCCCAGCACGGTTTTCAGCACGGATACAGAGGATAGAATCCTGGGCGCGCTGTGATTCAAAACCCTAGATTGCTTGGTGATGATGTCCACGATTTCGGCGGAGGTGAAGCCCAGATCGCGGAGAATCTCGAATTTGGGCTTGATGTTGGCGTCGAGGGAAGACGAGAGGAGGAGGGGCGATGTTTTGAAGATTTTCTCCAATTGGGTGCTGGAGAAACCCATTTCTTCGAGGAATGAGAGGATTGAATGGGCGTTTTCGTGGGTTTTGAGGCGAGCTAGAGACGCGATCTGCTTGGCCGCGGCGGGAGAGAAATGGTGTTTTTTGATTAAGAATTTAGTGACTTTCGATGTGTCTAATGGTTGTTTCGAGGTGTCGGTGGAGAGGTAGAGAGAGAAAGAGAAATGGGGTTTGCGGTTGTTGGCGGAGAAGAAAGAGATTAGAGTCCGGCGTAGAATTGGAGTCGCCATGTGAAGAAGATGAGCTGTGAATCTGTATCAATGGAAGATTTGTTTAGGGTTTATGTGTGTGTGAGAGAGAGAGAGAGAGCAATGTTAAAAAAAAATACAAAGTTTTTATGTTATGTTATGTTATTTTTTTAATTAATTAAAACTTAATTAAATTTTAGTGGAGTTTGATTAAATTTAATTTAAGTTTAATTAATCCTAATGATAAATCCTAATTGAGAAAGTAAAAAAATCTAATTAAAATCAATAAATTTTAAATATGCTTAATATCCTCCAATTATTGCTAATTACTTGAATATAATTTATTTTCTTCAATTAGTCTAATTACGTAAGTTAAAGTTAGATTGTACCAAGTTTTTGTCTAATAATAGGACAAGAGACGAAAATAGAGAAAATAAAGTATTATGGGTACAATTTCGTTTGGTACAAAGTATGGGATAAGAGCTGATATGTTTGACTGAGATGTCTTATAAATATAAAGAATTAATATTCCGTTTGGTAAGATGTATTAAATTCTCTGCAACACACAGTAATTATTGTAATTTATTGCTATAATTAGTTGCAGTATTATTTATACCACCTCATAGGTAGTATACATAACAACAAAAATAAGTATTATTCATACGGGCCCGAACTTTATAAAGGGTCGTATACTTCATACCAAACAAGATATTAGGGTGTCATAGACATATTATACACCCTAATCACCCCTACCAAACGAGCAATACATTCTCCAAGAGGATATATATTACTTAGAAAATTAGAAATAAAATTTTACTAAAGTAAAAGATAAATAAAAAAGAAACAATGTCAAAAAAAGGCTCGGCCGGCCAAGTTTTGGGCCGGACTGTGCGTCACAATTTAAGGCCCGAAAAATTTTTGGGTGGGCTCAGGCCAGCCCGGCCCGACCCCGAAAAAATTACCCTACAAAACAATTTTTAGGCCAGGCTGGGTGCCACATTTTCAGACCCGAAAAAAAAAATTGGGTCGGGCCGGACCGGCCCGGCCCAGACTTTTGACACCTCTAGTTCGACTCCACCTGCGGCTGCTATATTGATTAAATACTCCCTCCGTCCCATTTATATAGGCTTATTGGACTTTTCACAAGGATTAAGAAAAATTATTGGAAATGTAAATTATATAGTAAACTTTCGAATATGCCCCTATTTATTCTTTGACTATGCATATTTTATGAGTCAATCAAATAATTAAATAGGGATATATTAGTAAATGAGTTAAAAAACATTACTTTTTATAGAAACAAGCCTATATATTTGGGACATCCGAAAAAGGAAAACAAGCCTATATAAATGAGATGGAGGGAGTATTAAATAGCAGCCTAAAAATAATATATATAGCCTAAAATTAACCTAATTACGATCAAAATCTATATATTATACTAAACAAAGTAGCTAAGGGAAATTTTCCCACCTAATACTCTAACTTTTATGTATTAATTAATTATTTATCATTCAATTTATTATTTCAATTACCAACGTTTTTGTTCTCATAGTATTAAATTAAATTTTGTTTGAAAATGTGTATTGAAAGTTTATTCTAAAAAAATTGTGTATTGAAAGTTTTATATATTTATATATATATATATATATATATATTTTGAGGGAGTATTGAAAGTTATATTGAAAAATAAAAAATATACTGAATATTGATTTTACGTAGCCGTGTTCATTAAGTTGTTCTTCTCAATTTTTAATTCAATTTAAGTTTTCAAAGCAACGCCTCATATTTTCAATTTTTAATTCCGTAATGAATTAATGATCATGTTTATTCTTTTGATCACATGGATTACACACACAAGTATCCGGATATAATGGAAATATATATTTAAATATGTCAATATGAATAATACTATATTAATCTACTTTATTATGTTTGTTATAAACTTATTTATACATTTATACGGTTTGCTTTGTTTTTAAATTAATGTAATTATTAGTCATTCTCATTATTTGATAGCAAAATATATAGTTGTGTGATATAAATTAGTTTTTAAATAAAACGCATGATCATTTTGGACAACGAATTTTACAGTTATTTCAAATTTTACTTACAACATATAAAATGTAAAATTATTATAATTAGTATAATTTATAGACATATAAAATTATTGATAATGTAAGAATTTTATTGTAAATTAAGCAAAAAATACTTACAACATATAAAATGAATCCCCGACATCATGAAGATGATATACTAGGGAGGATATATACTCAATAATAGGAAAAGGTGCGACTAAAACGTTAATCTTAAAGAAATCACCTAAAATCCATAAAAATAGGAAAATTGTATATCTTCATAGCCATTACTCATTTACTCTATCACTTTTGATGAGTTAGTTATTTTCTTATTTAAAATTAGATATTAACGATAGGAGAGAAAAAATAAATAAAAGGACATTATCATATACTTTTATTTAGCTATTTGTTGGAAAAAAAAATTAAATAATGCGTTATTTTTAACTGTCCGAAATATATTTTATTTTTCCAATCTTAGTATTATTACTTTTTTTTAGAGTTTGTATACGTATGTTATTGGCTTTCAGGCTTAATATTTTACTCTTCTCGAAAAAATCAAATGAATTAAGATACTTAACTAGATATTAGGGAGTAATTGAATTGATAGAATCAATTAACCAAATTTTTATACATAATTGAACTGTCTATATTATTGTTTGGATTAATCCAAAAGCATGAGGTCGGTTAATTAAACTCAGTCCAAAATCTCAAAAATGCTCAAAAAATTGTTCAATTTCTTCCATGGCTATATCATCGATATCTAAAGGAAGATTTGCTTTTTTCTGAGAATTTCCAGAAACTAGATCTGCAATAAAAATTTGGTAAATTAGAAACTTGAATAAAGCAAGCAAAACAACACCACCAAATGTCAATGAATCGCATCAATTATATAAATTATTCAAAAAATCAAAGCTAATTGACCATATTTATCTTCTTCTCCGATGCAGAAAACGATCTCAGATGATTTGATTAGATTGATTTTTTAAGATCTGTTACATAAGTAAACCGCAGCTCCTCAAGAATTCAACATTAGCAACCAAATTCTTTCTCAGATTTGAACAAAATATGAAAAAAAGAATTCTTCGAATTGGATTCTTGAAGAGCTGTGGCATACCTATGAAACTTATCCTCTAAATTTGGGGAAAACAGAAAACTGCGCAGCAATCTGAACCCTAGATTCTTACCCTAATGAGATGAGATAACGAAAGATGGAATATATTTATAGGCACAGAGGTACACACACATCTCACACGTGCTACGTGGGCGTGTATCTATCTCTAATCTATTTTACTTGAGAAAGAGAAAAACCTATTTGTTGTTTTTTCTGGGAGTTGTTTTTGTAGGAGTAACTAGTAAGTAGTCCGTCGAAATTCGACGGAAAATAACTTTATGTTTTAATTTATATGTATACATTTTAAAAATAATTTTATATTTTATTTGTGACAATAGATCGGGTACTCATTTATTAAGTATTTTCTAAATATAAATTTGTTTAGAATTTTTCTACATGTTCTCATTCTAATTTCAGTTAAAATAGTAATTTTACTGTATATATTCATCTCAAATCTGTTGGGTAATACTCGATAAAAATATGAACACTACAAGTAATATTAATTAAAATTAGTAGTTGTTTCAACCGTCTCGTTGGTGTATTCTAAATTACTCGATAAAAATATGAACAAAGTGAATATTAATTAAAATTAGTAAAAATCATTATTTTTAAGTCTATTTTAACCATCTCATTGGTTTATGCTAAATCGATATTCCTAATCTTTGCCAAAACGCCGAAAAATGTATGTTTTTACATCTTCAAATTTTTTGTTCCTTTTTAGCTATCTATCCCACATTTGATTCAATGTATATATTTTCTAGCAAGCATTAATCGAAGTTTTAAAAAAACATGAATGAAAAATGAAGACAATTTCATGTAGACATATTGATTAAATATATTTATTTAGTCTTCATAGGGATTTTTATTTACAAATTTTCTATTGGCCTCTTAAAATGCTAATTTGTCTTTTCAAAATTTGTTGCTTTAAATTTAATTATTAGCGCTACTTATAGACTAAAATTAGCAAAAATCATTCTTTTCATGTCTGTTTGAATCGTCTCGTTGGTTTATGCTAAATTGATATCCCTAATCTTAGCCAAAAAGCTGAGAAATATATATTTACATCTTCAATTTTTTTTTTTGCTTCTTTTTTTAGCTATCTATCCATACATTTGATTCAATGTGATATATATATATTCTAGCAGACACTAATCGAAGATTTTAGAAAAATAGGAATGAAAAATGAAGAGAATTCCATATAGACATATTGATTAAATATATTTATTTAGTTTTCGCAGAGATTTTTGTTTACAAATTTTTTATTGGCCTCTTAAAATGCTAATGTGTTTTTTCAAAACTTGTTTGTTGCTTTTAAATTTAATTATTAGCTTTACTTATACACTAACTTCAAAAGTAATTCTATTTCTCATATCTAAATATATAATTGAGAATGACAATGGGTTTAATATCAATTTATTATGAATTTTTGAAACTCAAATCCGTTCATAATTTATGGGATATTTCTCTGAAATATGATGATGTACTCATCCTTGATTTTATTTAATATTGCACAAAAATACAAAATATTCCTACTCCTCCTATGACAATTCTAACTTAGAGATAAACCAAGAGAATAGAATATGGGATTCCTATGAATGGGGAAAGAGTTTATTAGATTAATTATAAAATAGAGAATATATGTATATATATATATATAATATATATATATATATATAGGAATTGGGCCTTTCGATGTATGTTTATTAAGAGTTTATTAGATTGATTATAAAATAAAATATATATAAAATAGGAATTGGGATAGATGTTAATATATTCAATGCAAAATTATAATAAAATAAAAATTATTATTAGATTAGAATATATGAATTAAAATTCAAATAGACTTAAAAAGAAAGATTACAACGGCCGATCGTCAGAAAATAATACGCGGGTCATATTTTAAACATTTTTCAAAGTTGAAGTATTTTTTCAAATATATTGAAGTTGGGGTCATAAATCAAAAAGCGCCCAAAGTTGTGGCCACAAACTATGAATTACCCTAAAAATAATATTATAATTAATTTAACTCGTATTCTATAAATATAGTGGCATGCAAAAAGTTATTGATTAATTAATTTTACTCCCATGATAATTATCTGAGTAAGAATTGAGCACTTGAAATTTGTTGCTTAAAGATATTCATAGTCTTATATTTTTTATTAGATATATGTTTCTTTTATATTTGTAATTATCGAGCTTACCAATTTATTGATTAAATATATATATAAGATCAAATTATACTATATGAATTCATGATGCATAGAATAAGGATTTAAGATACATACAAATATATTTATATGAATATTAAATAATATAAAATAGTATATATAAATTAATATTGCACAAAATACCAGAATAAAGGAAAATCGGAATGAAGCACCGAGGAGGGGCACCGTTTATTTTCCTATTAGTAACCCATAGTAATAGATAGATAGAATGTGTTTTATTAAATCTAATATATATACTCTTTTGGTAGAAAATCTAAGATATACTCCCTCCGTCCCGCTATAAGTGGCCACATTTCCTTATTGGGCTGTCCCATCATAAGTGGCCACTTTCCTAATATGGAAACACTCTCTCTCACACAAAAGATATGGGCTCCACCATTTTTTATCTTTTTACCCTTTAAACACTTTTTTCCTAAATACCCGTGCCCAAAAGAAAGTAGCCACTTATCATGGGACGGAGGGAGTATATATCTATATATATATATATGTGTATTTAATGTCAAATTTGATTTAAAAAATATGATGTTACGATTTACACCCACAATAATTTTATATAACTATTACATAATTTACATGTTGGCATATCGGCAATCTCAGAAACCGTAGAATTAGAACAAATAAATTATCAAGAAAAGATAAACATGACATTGGAATTAGAATAGATACATATGTTTTAATATTGCAATATTAGAGTAGTTAAATATGTATTAATATTGCAATATTAATTATATATAAAAAATTAGAATATATAGAATTAAAATTAGACAAATTACCAGAATAAAGAAAAATCTGAACGGAGCACCGTGGAGAGGGCAACTTTATTTTCGTATTAATAATAGATTAGCTTAAAATATACTCCATCCGTGCCCAAATAAGTGTCACTAGCCGTCAAAATGCGTATATCAAGATAGTGGGAAAAGTTACTTATTTTACCACTAATTATTGCATGGAACAATAAAGAAGTAAACTTTTTGGCACAAGTCAAAGGATAAATATGACAATTTAACATAACTTTTGCATAGAAATATGAAATAGGACACTTATTCGGGGACAAAAATTTTGACGGCTCGGGACAGTTATTCGGGGACGGAGGGAGTATTCCCTTCCGGGAAGAACATGCATTAGTTGGAACGGCACGGGTTTTAAGAAATATTGCAAAGTGAGGTGTAAGTGGAGAAATGATCTCACATTATTGTGAGTAGAGAAAGTATTCCAAAAAAAAATGCATGTTCTTTTGGGACGGACGAAAAAAGAAAGTTATGCATGTTCTTCTGGGACGGAGGGAATATAAATTTCTATCCATTTTTATTTACTTATAAGTTTTTAATTTATTTTTTCTACACAAATTTTACATATGTTGCTATTTTTCCACAATTTTTCAAATTGGTCAAATCAAAATTTTTGAGGAAATTATTCACATGGACATATCATTCGAGTCATTTTTATTTAAACCTTATTTTTCTTAAACCAAAAATTTTGCCTTCCAAACCAAAAAATGATGAAAATTTGTATTCCCTCCGTCCCACTAGTAATATCTCGATTTTTTTTCAGGATGTTTCTCTAATAATGGTTCATTTCCTAAAGAGACAAAATTTAATCCTTTAAAAAATTTGAACCCACAATTTTTCTATACATAAAATTTGTGCATTTAGAGAAAATCATAAAAAAAATTATGTATTTTAATTTTTAAGCTAATTAGTTTTTTTTTATGTCGTGAAAATCCACATGCCTCACTTCGAGATGCGCCAGTAAACTTTTTTGTATTTGCATATTGGGCAACTGTTTGAATATTTTAATAGTTATATGGTGCTATTGAATAACAGCTGAATCTGGCTTAAAATAAAAGATTGGGAGTGTGAAGCAAGTTTGCAACTTATTGTCATATTAAGCGTGATATTATACAAAGAAAGTTTATGACCATTTTACTCTACCAATATTATATTTAATTCACATATATCTCATAATTCATGGCATAATTTTAGTACAAGCATGCACCAACAGTTTCCTAAGTTTTCATAATTTCATTTCAACTAATTTCTTTTTCTATTATGCTACCTAAACTATCTCCGGGCAATGAAGCTCAAAGAGACAAATTCAAGAAAAAACCACAGCCAAATATAAGTGAACATTCCCCATTACTTGCAAGTATCGAACGAGAGGCTATTACACACGAACGAAATTTCACAAAAATACACAGCAAGAATTTAGATGAATATATTCGCCAACGCAAGAAAAAAGTTCACATTCAGCAACACGATGATCAACAGAATCAAGTTCAGAAAGTCAAATCTTATATTGGTCATCCAGCTTTAACCAAGATGTCAAAAGTCGAATACAAAACTAGGTTCAACTACCACGATTTTCTAGGAAGTGCAAAACTTCAAACATCAAAACATCGTAACAAAGAGAGGAACGCGGTTCCAATGATTGCACAGATATGCTCGTCTTCAATGATCTCCGGGCAAATTTTTGATGATATCGGAGTCACCTGAAAATATAAAGCCACAGTCGTGTCATGAGTTGCATTATTCAGCTAAGATTCTGATTCTTCTAAGAACTCAATAAAAAGTTGTATACATAGCATGGGTTTTATACCTGGGTCGACTATGCTGAGGCATGAGACACGGAAATACTTCCCACATGCAGTGCCAAGATCAACATTGTCTATGCAGAAACGGTCGAACATAATAAACAGATTAGGGAAGGAAAAACTGAACTATAACAGTTGTAAGAAGAATGCACGACAATGGTGCACCACTTCAAGCAATAGAAAAGGAAACAGCATAAGGCAGCTAAGGATTGAGCAGCCAGTGAACAAACATCTTGGCAATCGATTAAAGCATACATCTCAAAAATAGAAATGAAGAACATATACTGATTTTTGACTAATGGTGGATCAAAATTATCATTAACTGTGAGAGTAGGGCATGCATTTGTGGAGTTTTCTTGGGTCTCAGAAACATATGGAATCGAATTCAATCACATAAAACTTCACACATTACACATTGAGTCGTCCGGTAATTAGACAGATACAAAAGCTCAGCAAAGTGGTAGACATATGACTTCATAAAATAGCTTTGCTAAATACTAATCACAGGAAGAAATGGGTTTAACCAGTAGAAAAAATCAACATCCAACACAAATTGATTAAACAATTTAATGATTAACTAGCAAAGGACCAGAATAATTCAACAAGCTACAATCAAGAAAACTTCGTAATGCAGATACAAATAACTTAATGATTAACTAGCAAAGGACTGGAATACTTCAGCAAAATGCAATGCAAATACAAAAACTTGAGAACTAGTCACATCTATTGGAATTCAACATATCATTACTCCATGAATAAAAATAAATAAGCCAACTAAAAATAATCAAATTAATGGGAAAAAAGAGGAAAGAAACTTACTCCCATTGTAATGATGAACACCAACTTTAGCAAGCATTGCATAGTATTCAATCTCAGACTTCCTCAATGGTGGGCAGTTGTTAGATATCAAAATCAATTTACCTGTCATTAATTTAGCCCTAATTCATTACCAAACAACAACAACAAAGCACAATCTTGACAACAATAAACAACTATGATCCAAATAATAAAACAAAAATGAAACCTTTGGAATTCCTGAGAGTCTTGAGCACAGTCTTGTACCCAAGAGTGAACTTCCCACTCTTCATCACAAGCTGCAGCCTGTTGTTGATGCTCTCATGGGTCTTCTTCTGCAATTTTTTTCCATTTTCAAATCGAATCAATTACATTTATAGATATATAAGATATATACATATATAGCATTACACACATAAATTCATGCGAAGAGATAGAAAAACATAGGCTTACGGTCTTCTTTCCGGCGGCTGCCATGGTGGAGAATGGGGAGAGCGGCGGCGGATGCGGCGGAGATGGGATGAGAGGGGAAATTGGGTGGGAATTGGTTTAGCTGGTTAGGGTTTATGGAGTGGAAGTTTGGATTTTTAAGTTTATCTTAAAGGGCCTTTTTTGTTTTATTTGGCCCAAATTAAGGATTTTTGGGCCTATTGGGTATGAATTATAATTTTGACACCAGAACTGATAATTAAAATAAATAAATAATCGAGTTCTTAATTTCAATGACTATTCATACTAATACTAAATTTAGTAAAGGGTTCGATCCAGATCAGATCCAACGTCGAATAACGGCTGTGAGTTTCCCTCGTGATAAAAACAACGGGGGTTTTGCACTAAAAAAACCATGATTATATTAATAATTAAAAAATGTCAATCAAATGCAAGAATAAATAGATCAATGTATATTTTTTTCATCTTGCAATTGTTTTACATAATCAATTTAATTTGGTCAATTAATTAGTTGGACAAATAAATAATTTTATTTTTATGTTGGAAATTTTAATTTGGCACAATACACAAGAATTCAGTATTCGTTTATATCTTTCTAAATTATCCTATGCCCATAATAATTAATCAAATTATTAAGTAATAAATAGATTATATATATACATATCTATTAAATCTTATATCTCACACTGTTTTTGAATGAGAGTCCACTCATTAGAGAAGTTATATAAATACTTAGAATGAATATGTATATTCTCATCCCACAATTATTTTTCACTACCAATTTAATTTGGCCAATTAATTAGTTTTTTATAAATAGTTATTTTTAATAGAAATTTAATTTGACTAATATTATATTGGCCAATAATTAAATTACTAAATAAATAGTTTAATTAACGAGTTTCGTAAATTGTATAATTTTCAAATTTGTACTTAAAACATACTCCCTCCGTCCCAATAGCAAGGTCTCACTTCTTTAATTGATGAGAGTATTAATTAATAGAAGTGAGACCTTGCTATTGGGACGGATGGAGTATTTTTTAAATCTTTTGTTAATGTTTTCTTTCGTAAATATTCAAGTTTTTAACGAGTATTACTATAGAAGTTTGAGACAATAACAAGTTGTAACCAATTAGTTAAAATAATTTATTTGATATATATATACATATTGTTACTAAATACTCCATCCGTTCTGCTATTAGTGGCTCATTTTTCTTTTTGGGTTGTCCGCTATTAGTGGCCCGAACCCAAAATATAAAAAATTAACCCTTTAAAAAGTGTGGTCCCTACCACTTTTCTATCTTTTACACTTTATTCTTAATTCTCGTATCCAAAAAGTATGAACCACAAATAACGGGACAGAGGGAGTATATAATATTGGATTAAAATATACGAAATTTTTTCCATTTTTTTCATGATCTTAAAAAGTTGTTTCCACATACTCGAACTTAAATTATCTTTGCCATGTGTTGTAATTTCGATGATATAATTTATATGGTTGCTCATTTTTTGATGTGTGCAGTTATGTGGCTACAGTGTTTGATGTGTAGATCCACTTAATCAAGAAACGAAGCCAAAACTACAACCCATGAAAAAATTGCAAAAAAATTTTAAGCTTGTATATTTAGAAAAAATTTATAAAGGTCATAGAAAAAGCCAAAAACACGATAAATTTGAGGTATTTTAACCCAATTAACCTTTTTTTATATATGGCATTTGCATAGCAAGTTATATTTTCCTTATTGATGTTAAGGTTATCCTATCTACTTTAGCCGTTTAAGTTCGAATATTGTTTGCATCATTCTTTTTCTCTTTTCAATTTGTGAGACATTGCAATTCAATGCTTTGTCATTCTCTCTATTATTTAATTAATTTTTTGATTCTCTTACTATGTTTCCCCATTATCTTAGCATCTATCGTCTCATTGTTTGAATTGTTTCTCTGAGATTAGTTCATGATTCCAAGTATAATATATTATTCAATACTTTTTCTTAGTTATATTTGCATGAGTATATCTAAATCATTTGATAACAAACGACAAAACATCACAATCGATTGATTTATACATCAATCAATATAAAATGTTACTTTGTAAAGTATCCAAAGAATCGTCCCACGTAACGATTCCTAAAAGTCATAAAGTTGGAGACAAAAAGAAAGGTAGAATTAATATGGAAAATCCGCTTAAAAATGATTAAGGTTGCATTAATGGTAAGAAAAGGCACCAAAATTATTATTTCCTCCGTCTCATTTATATAGGTTTATTTTTCTTTTTCGGATGTCCCAAATATATAGGCTTGTTTTTATAAAAAATAATGTTTTTAGCTCATTTACTAATATATCCCTATTTAATTCTTTGATTAACTCATAAAAAATACATAGTCAAATAATAAATAGAGGCATATTAAGAAATTTACTAAATAATTTACTTTTCCAATAATTTTTCTTAATCGTTGTGAAAATTTCAATCCGTCTATATAAATGGGACGGAGGGAGTATTATTGTAGTAACATGCAACTTCTTCTTGAAAATGACTTATCATTTCCACCAAACTTTATTAAGCTTCTTGAATTATAGTAGGATTGATGTTTTAATGTGCAATTAGAACATAATTAAAGCGTTGTTGATGTAGTTGGGATGGATGCAACTATCGAAGTTGAATGATGTCTAACTAATTAAGATTGTTAGGACGATTCTTAGCTATGACCACTTTTATTTTTGAGTTATATATGTTTTGAATTAGAGTTTATTTGAACAAAAGATGGGAAACATAATAAATTGAGTAAATTGGGATGATGAGATAACTTATTATGATGACAAAAGAATGAAAAGACAGTGGAACTCCCTCCAAACTTTTTCTCCTGCAGCCAGTAAAAATAAATTAACTCGTGAGGTTTTTATAAAATTATTATATACAATTAATTGAAAATACTAAGCTCCTAAACATATTCAACTCTAGGTAAACTGTGTAAAGTAAAGTATAGGAAAGTATTCCCTCCGTCCCATTTTAATAGGCCTCTATATCCGAACACCTATGTTAATGAGTTATTTATAATAAAACAAGAGAGAATGCAACTTTTTTAGGGTACATTTGTCAAACAAGTAGGAAAGACTAAGATTGGGGTGTTTGTTATGTGGGCCACAATAAAATATGTTGTAAATAATGAATTATATTGGGTGTTTGTTATATAGTAATTTTTATTTTAGAAAATGAACTAGACATCCAAGTAAGAGCATTCATAACGACTGGCTTGTTCGCCGGCTTGAGACGACCTGGCGACGAGCCATCCCGTTGTTGCGCCTCCGCCATCGCGCCCCGTCCAACCCCATCACGCATGTTCCGTTCATTTTTAAGGAGGGCGCGTGCAAAAAAATCGAATTTGAATTATACACAGCAACAACTAGTCAGCTTGGTCTCATGCCCGTTTCACGATGTTTTTTTTAAATTATAATTTACACATATAAATATATCATATTTCTACATCAAATTCACTCCATTCTCCAATTCTCTACTTCATTTTCATCTTCAATTTATTCCTCTTCATCTTCTATTCTTCATACAAATAGATCCAAACAACTTGGGTGAAGCAACATGCTATCAACATGAAGATCGTCTACAAGAACACGTCGAGGATGACGCCGGAGCAGCTCGATATGCATATGAGGATGGTGGCAGAGGTGAAGGCACGAAGAGGATGACCATAATTCTTTTTTTTTTAAATTAATATTTTCAATTTATTTAAAATTTAAATTAGTGTAATTTTTGAACTTTATTTAAATTAAATCAAAATTCAATTTCCCAAAACTAATTCACTCATGCCTTTTATCACGCCACACCAATGCAACAACAAGTGCATTGGTGGAATCACAACGCTATCACGTTCCTTAGAGGCACAAGGATTGTGAATGCTTTAAAATAATGAGGCTTATTGAAATGAGATCGACAAAGACTTGTTTGAGAATGCTCCGTGTGACACGTCACCTCGAAAATCTCACCCTTAATTTTAATTCAATAATTCTTATTTTATGAGTTGTGAATAAAATAATAATTAAATGCGGCTAATCAAATCTAGACCTATGCCACGTGTCTACAATCACAAGACCTTATTTTCTCCACCGACCTCGTCTCACGCTATCAACGTTGGGACCCTCTTTTTCTATATTGGGAGTGATTATTGGAAACGTTAGTAGTGGAAAATCGAATCTTTTAAGGTAAAATTATTATTCTCTTCGTGTCATAATAAGTGTTTCATATTTTATTTTCGACTTTTTCATTATCATGTATAAAAATCACATTCCCTCACAAAAAGATATAAACTCCATTACTTTCTACCTCTTTATCATTTAAATTATCATTTTTCTTAATTCTCGTAGCGAAGAGAAATAGTACACTTATTGTGGGACGGAAGGAGTAGCAACATTGATAATATATATACTCTTTCGATCTCTGAATAAGTGTCATATTGTAGATTCATATGCAAAAATTATGCTAAAATATCAAATTTATCTTCTCAGTCAAGACAACAGATTTACTTTTTCGATTTCATGCAATAATAAAGGATAAATTGAGCAATTTTACTCGGTATATTGGTCTACGTATTTTGGCAACTCGTGACATTTATTTGAGGACGGACGGGTGGAACGTATAAGTTTGTAATTTCACATATGTCTAGGATATAATTGTGAAAAATTCAAATATAGAAGAATATTTTCAAAAAAAAAATATAACCATAAAATAATATTATTATTTAAATTTGTACGTAACCATTTCAACTTTGTTGGCATCCTTCTTCGTGTCTTCAACAATAATGAGGTTGTGTGCGTGTGTTAGCCTAGTGGTAGAGTGGTTAATGCCCGGACCAAAGATCACGGGTTCAAGTCCACTGTCACGCGACCTTTAAAAATTTCTTGTAATATTTGTTAAAAAAAAAAACAATAATGAGGTTACTTATCACCTAAATTCGGCGACAAGAGCAACATAATTAAGAAAAAACAATAAATTATTAAGAATTCCAATACCTTTACGTAACTTAATTCTTCTTAGTGAGAAGTATTGAATTCAATTTTTACCAAAGTATAAATTATTTTCTCATTTTATATGTGAATACATATACTTTAGTTTGTAATAAGTTAAGTACTAGTGTTTAGTAGAATTTGTTGGTTTGTAGTAATTTAAGTACTAGTGTTTAGTAGAATTTGTTGGTTTGTAGTAATTTAAGTACTAGTGTTTAGTAGAATTCGTTGTAATATCATCAAGTTATGATATGATAATGTATTTTGTTCTTAAAAAATCTAACTTGACTGATTCACCTGAATAATAATTGTATAAATTGATTTTAAATTTTAAAATATGGAATAATAATGTGATATTATGATATGATACAACATATAGAATTAGAAAACTCACACATATCAGAAATTTAACTTAAGGAAATGTAACTTTTGTTTTGGTACTTTTTTTGATGTGCAGTTAACATAATAAAATATGTATTCAGATTTGGCTTGGTATATCTAACAAAAAGCTGAATCTCATGGGAGTTAATACCCACAAATTTCAAGTAAAAAATAATTAAAATTAATAATTTTAGATACAAAATCGAATAGTTTAATTTATTTCTAAAGCACAAATTTCGTTAAAAATATAATTTAAACAAAAACGTGAAACGTAATTTGGTCTGAATTTTTTCAGTCAACATCGAATACTTTTTGAAACAATACTCTCGTTGACTTAAGGCTCATGTAATTAGCTATAATTTAATTATAAATTCTGTTGTAATAGTAATCTAAAATATGGATATTCAGCCAAGCCAACTTATAGTTGCTTTTAATTCAATTACCGAGTCCAAAATCAATCTTGTAATTCTTATTTAAAAAATAAAATAAAATCAAATTCTACATTAAAAAATTATATATTCTTAGACAGAATTGTATGCGCATATGTACGTTTTGGAGTTTACTATTGTTAGAAAATGATGAGTGAAAATTATTTCATGACATCAAATCGAATTAAAAGCTTCGACATAAATTAACTTTTTCAAAAAGATTGGTATAAATAAAATTTCATGTCGTGTCTCGTAATTAATAGAACTACGTAACATTACGTGCCGTTGTCATTTTTGCTTGACTCACAATTACGACTGCAACTTACCAAAAAGCATGAGATGGTATGGATGTATATAGTTGAGGATTTTTTCTTTTTTGAAATGGAATATATGTATTAAAATTACGAAATATAAGAAGAAACAATGAAGATTTTGATTTCGAAGGATTATGGATAAATTCGAGATTTTTTAAATTATTTTTTTTTAAAAAGTGAAGGGCAAATTGGGAAATGAAAAAGAAATAAAAGGTTGGCAATTGGCATAAAATAAAATAATATAAAAGTTTGTTTAGTTCAAGAAAAGGAAGAACTCTCCACACTGCTGAAACTCTCATGTAAGCACATTTATGCACATCAATCCAAACTTCTTCTGCTCGCCCCAACTACTTTACCTTTACCATTTCCCCCAAAAATCTGCATCATTTCTCCACCTGCGTTTCCTCTCCCGTTTTCGGGCATTTCTCCATGGGAAGAACCAGCTTTTTTGGTGCAATTTTGGTGGTGATTATCGCCGTTGATGCGTTTGTGGCGGCGGCGGCGGCACCCATTTACTCTTCGCGGCTGATTCACAGGTTCTCCGACGAGGCGCGGAGCTTGTGGGGCTCGAGGGCTGGTGGCGAGGAAACGACGTCGTGGCCGGAGAAGAAGAGGTTGGGACACATGCGGGTGCTGTTGGAGAATGATTTGAAGCGGCAAAGATTGAAACTTGGGGCTCAGGATCAGCTTTTGGTTGCAAATCATGGCGGAGATACTTTTAATTATGGGAATGAGATGGGTTGGTATGTGCTATTTCACTTTTTATTTTTATTTTTTATTTTGTGCGTGCGTGCGTGTGTGTGTGTGTGTTTTGGGTGAAATTTGGTTGCTTTTCTAACAATGTGGGTTGTGCTTGTTGTTTCTCTTGATGGGGTTTACGAGGATTTTAGAGAATTTTAGTACTTGGTTTTGAATTTTCGAACTTATTAATGAGTTGATAATTCTGCATTTTTTTTTTGTTCTGCTTTTTGTGTGTTTTTGTCTGGTGGGAATAGCTTTTCATTCTTTCTTCCTTTTTTTATTTAATTTTTTTTAACGATATTAAGATTGTGGTTACTTGTTTGTATTATTTCTCTGCTTTTTCGAGATTACTATATCTTAAATATAAAATTGAAGATTTTCTTATTTGATATTTGGGAGTAAGAATGTCTTCAGAATTGAGGCTATTTTTCCAGTATTGCATGTAGAGTGAGATTTACAAGTTTTTAATCTGCTTCTATTGTTTCTCTGGCAACTACCAAAGTTTCATAAATATGGAGAAATGTAGTTTCTGATTTTTGTTAGGTTACATATCTAAGTAAATTAAGAAAAAAAAAGAAAAAGTGAGAAATGATGGCAATTGAAAAATAAATAATGATATGGTACTCTTATACCCTACATGCTCCAAAGGTATCTGTGCCTTTTGATTTTTCTTCGTTTCATTTGCGGCGTAGGTGGCATCTTAAATCCCTTTGGTAGAAAGGATGATGTAGCCTTAAATATGAGTACACTGTATAAGTGGGAAAAAAAATATCATAGTAATAGGACTGCTGTGTGTCTGGTTCTGATTCGTTTTGCTCGTTCCATGTTTATCATACCCGCAACTTCTCCCTGATGTCATTATTGAGCTTCTCTCAAAGGTTAATCAAGGATTACTTGAAGCAAAAAGAGAATCTTTGTTGTTTATCAGATATGACGTTAGCTGCGTATAAATATTTGGAAAAGTAAAAGATTACGTTTGCATTTCTGTCCGTTATCAATAATTTCTGTTTATTCTCGTGTTCCATCTTTTGTTAATGAACTAGGGGAAATGACATGAATTCAGTGCCTTCTACAGCATGCTACAACATAAAGTAGAAGTAATTACGTCAATATTCATGACGTAGTTCTCTTTACTTCTATTGTTGTTTTCCAAAATTTGGAACTAACGCCACGTGCATTATTTACCGTAGTTTGGTTTCTTCCGGTTTTTGACATGTGATGACGATTAATTGCTATTTGTTTTTCCACTCTTTTTAACACCTGACAATTGATTCGTCTAAGAATCAATAGAAATCTTCATATGCTGTATTGGATATTTATCAATTAATTTTGCAATATTTTAATCTTGTTCCAGCTGATGGCATTAAAACTGCTACAAGTGCTGTTTTATTTTTAAACTTCTATTTAACAAATTATAGAAATATATTTCCCGTGTAAGAATTGATTGCTTCATTTTGTGCCTGGATGGAAACTCTATTGCAAGTATGTGAGCAGTTCTGTAGTCATAACTTCCAAATTTTAGTTTGCTTATGCTTTATAGAAGACACTAAATATTAACAATGGCCGGAAATATTTATATGAAAGATTAATGGAAGAAAAGACGAAATGAAGTGCTTGCACTCGCATATTATTTTATGCATTGTTTTAAAAAAAAGTCATAACACGATCCCATTCTGTCATTCAAGGTTCTTGCTAACCAAGAGGTGGAGAGCATTCCAAATGCCCAAGATACCTTTCGGTTTTGCTTGGATGAAATGAAAAAGTTTGTGGTCATTCTGCAAGAAAAATCTGATCTGATGACAAACAAGCACATATAGGTGATAAATATAGCATCTAGTCAAAGCTGAAAAGAACTTCTGGGTGATGTATTGGCGAGATTCGTTGAAACTATATGCTGCAATTATGCAAATTGATTGGTGCTAGTCCTAGAGGAAGAATTTGCCCTAGAATGAAGTGTTTACGTATTAGTTGAATACATACTGTTTAAATTGTATATGAGCACTTAATGAAGCAGGACTAGTTAGCATATAGACCTAAACTACGAAGCCCATATGGGTTGATTTACGTTGTCCCTTTGTCTAGGTGTTATCTAGCATCTACCCGATGCTTGTTTTCCACGTGTCATTGGAACTGCATCACCAAAAAAAAAAGTATAATGAAACTAGACTTCTGTAGCATCAGTTAATAATCTGCTGAACTATATTTTCACTTATCTATCATATGAACCTTCTATGTATCTTTAACTTGTGTAGTATTTGACGTCTGGTGACCTCTTCATATTTGGATTCAGGTTGCACTATACGTGGGTTGATATTGGGACGCCAAACAATTCTTTCCTTGTTGCTTTAGATACTGGAAGTGATATGCTTTGGGTTCCTTGCAATTGTATAGAGTGTGCTCCATTGTCTTTAAGTTACTACAACATGCTGGTATGAAATCACTTTCGACATAATACATAATATTCCTAAATTGTACTAATAATATATGCTGAGGCTATAGTTCTACGTGGTTCCGGGTTTTAGTTCTACACGTGGAATGCTGGCTTGTCTGTGCTCTTAAATGAAGCTTGGCGATGAAGATTTTTCCTTATACTAAATGGAACCACGTGGATATTGAGATACAAAATTTATCATTTGCCTTGTCCCATTATCTATCTATACCTATTATAAAAGTGTCTTGTTTACAAAAATTGATTTGCCTATTATACCCCTATTATAAAAATAGTTATAGGAAAATAATGTATATCATATACTCCCTCCGTCCACAATAAATTTGCCACATTGTGGATGACACGGGTTTTAATAATTTGTTGGTTGATTGTATTGTGAGTGGAATAAGGGTCCCACTTTTATATAGTTTTAAATTGTGTTGTGAGTGGAAAAGTAAGTGAGGTGTGTGGGGTTTATTACCATAAATGGATGTGACAAATTTTTTGTGGACGGACCAAAAAGGAAATTGTGGCAAATTTATCGTGGACGGAGGGAGTACTATATTTATCTATTATATATTATTAGATTATACTTATAATATTCTTACTTATTTAAATTATTTTGGGTACATAGTTTAATAAATTAATATAAATACGTTTTATTTATTTGATATGAGATAAGAATCCTTTGATATAAGATAAGAATCCTCTTGGATTTAAATTTCCTCAAAACTGTGGTATGATTTATCTATTTTTTATTATTTTAATTTATTATGATATGATTATTTTATTTTTCATAACATATATATTCTTATTATTAACATTTATCAATAGTACGTGCGACGCACGTACAACACTACTAGTTTTTTTTTAAATATAGGAAGAAGTAAATAAAAAGGAACAATGTCTGTTGATTTTTCAGTGCTCTCAGCCTATTAAAGAATCATGAGTTAGGGAATTCGAAAGAAACTCGAATTTAGTTCTTTATTTTTCCAAATGTTAGTGATGTGCGAGAGCCGACTCCTTTTTGAGGGTTTTAGATGTCAGTGGTTGAGCTGTGGACTATGACTGGTAACTGATAGCAGGTTTTAGCAGTTAATGCTTCAGTAATTGATTGGCAGGTGCTCCCTTGTGTTTGGGGCATCTATTATGCAGGATAAGGAACTAGGTGAGTACAGCCCGTCACGTTCCAACAGCAGTAAGCTCGTACCTTGTAGCCACGAACTCTGTGAAATGGGGCCTAACTGTGAATCTCCAAAGGGTCATTGCCCTTATTCTGTCCAATACTTGTCGGACGACACCTCCAGCTCGGGATTTCTTTTCGAGGATCAGTTGCATCTCGCCTCGGTTGGAGGAAGTAAACAACAAAGCTCTGTCCAGGCTGCCATACTTCTGGGGTATGCTCGACTTATTGATGTTCAACTTCTCCAAAGTTCTCTTTCACCATTGTCAAAATAGAGATTTTATTTCATTATCTTCCCTCGGTCGCAGCTGTGGCAGCAAACAAACTGGTGTGTATTTGGATGGAATTGCTCCGGATGGTGTAATAGGATTAGGACCGGGAGATATTTCTGTTATGAGTTTGCTAGCGAAATCGGGGCTCATTCCTCATTCATTCTCATTTTGCTATGATAAGAGTTACTCTGGTAGACTCTACTTTGGCGACCAAGGACCTGCATCTCAAAGATCTACTTCTTTTGTTCACTTAAAAGGAGATGGGTATGTTATGTTCTTTATTGTACATTTTGATTTAAGAAAAGTTCTTGCAATAACAATTACGCTTGATTACTTTAACTATATGCCAATTTAATGATTTGGATATATTTGTAGCATCGCTTACTTTGTCGAAATACAAGATTATTGTGTTGGGAGTTCCTGTCTAAAACAAATTGGATACCAAGCACAAGTGGATACAGGGTCGTCGTTCACATATCTTCCTAGTGAGAGCTATCAACATGTCGTTTCTGAGGTTCTCTCTCTCTCATAACCATTTACATATTTTATTCAATTTCTCGGTACTGGTTCGCTTGATTTTCTAAATAGCTGCTTAATGCTCAGTTTCACAGACAAGCTAATGCAACGAGGGTCACCATACAAGATTTTGATCACTGTTATAAGGCTCGGTAAAGCTGCAAGTTCTTATTATTTGCTTAATTGGACATCTTTCCTTATTTTCTGCAACTACTCTTTCTTTAGAGCTTATTGACTTCTTTCTTTCCGATACAGTTCGCTCGACATATCAAACATCCCCCATGTGAAACTTGTTTTTGCCATGAACCAGAGCTTTGAAGTTGACAATCCCCTATTCCACATTGCTGGTGATCAGGTGCATCTTCACATCTCCTATCACATTCATGTTGAACAACACATTGTAAAATTCTCGGATACTACCCTCGCCCAATTTAATCATATATGGTCACTTTATTCAAACTTATGCTCTTATGGTTTCGAGCCCTGTGCTTGTTGGATATTAAATTTAGTTTCAAAATGTGGATTTTCTTACCATGCTTAGTAACTACGGTGTATTTAATTAGTACTAGTATATACTCGAATCTCCAATATTTCCCTTCCAATATCGTGTTTGATCCTAGATAAGGCTAAGGTAAGCTTTGTTTATGTTTATGCGCTACTCAATAACTTTTTTTTTTTTTTTTTTGTGGCTAGTGATAATTCTTTCGATTGGATTTATTAATGGGAAATGGTTATGCAGGGAGGCTGCTATTGTTTAGGCATACAAAGGTCTGATGGAGATACCGGTATCATTGGACGTGAGTACTCGACTTCTCTTTCATTCTACACGCTGCAACTGCTCATCTATAGCTTACATTGTCCCTATAGTATGATAAAAAGAACAGCTGGGAAAATTTATTTAATAAAAATTGGTCTGCATATTTCGTAGAAAGCTTGAAGTTTTTTCATTATTTGTGCTTTATTTTTCGTTGCAGAAAATTTTCTGATGGGCTACCGCGTCGTTTTTGATTGGGAGAAAATGAAGTTGGGTTGGTCCGTCTCCAATTGTAAGTTATCTTGCATCTGTTTTTGCTTTTCTTTTTTCCCCTCATCGAAACTTAAGATTCTATGCCTGCTAATAAACACGAGAAAGACGGACTACGTGACATCTCCAAATTAAATTGTACGAAATTAGCTCATACTTGAATAATGCATAGATTTGTAGAATAATATCTTGAGTTATCAAAGCTGAGATGACTTATCATCATTATATTTGTTACACAACCTGAGCCAGCTATCCCGTGTTGGCTACTTTCTAACTAATCGCGATAGAATTTAGCACTATCCCGTTTCTCGTGTGAACCATGTGGCGTTTTTACCAGGTCATGATATCGGTGCAAATGGTGATGAAGTTCATGTTCCACCTTCTCCAAGTGACGTGTCGCCAAATCCATTACCAACGAACGAGCAACAGCAGAGCCCGCATGGACATGCCGTTGCACCTGCTGTTGCCGGTCGAGCTCCTTCAAAGCCTTCCGCAGCTTCTCCCCCTCCTGCTACCTACCGGTACGACTTCCGTACGACGAGCTTGTCACTGTTTCTGTGGATTGCATATGTGACTTATATAATCTGAGAATCTGCAGTGGTATATCTATCTGTATATCTGTTTCTATCTATGCAATCTTAGTCATCATAGTTTTCTATCAAAGGACATTAGTCTCAATTTTGAAAGTTATTGCATTCCATTCCTTTTCATTTCATTGGATGAGATGGTCGACGAACGGGGAGGGGGGGGGTCGTCTTTTTGTCGATCATCGTCTCAAAGACGACGAATCTCGTCGGTTCGAAATTTGAAGGGGGAAGGCTCATTGATCAGATGCAAAGCCTTGAAACTTTTTAGGGTTTGTGGCTGACTTTGTTTCTTTTTTCATAAAAAGGGGAAGGAATTTGATTCCTATACCTAATATTCTATATTAGGTTAGTGTAATAATGCCTACATATTTTGACCCTTTTTCTCTGCATAATTTCCTCAAATGGCAAACTAAGGGGATGCTTGTTTTCATTTCCAAACCACACTTTTCAATGTAGTCCATGCTAGGTCGAACACAAAAAAATCGAACCATAGAGTGTAAATTAAAAAAGGGGGGACGGCAATATTTTGACTAGGGGTGAGCACGGTTCGGTTAACCGACCGTTTGCCACAAAAAAAAAAAATCGACCATACGGTTTTTAATCGATTCGGTTAACTGCTAAAATGTAGAAAATAAAAACCAAAAACCACTATAACGGTTAACCTAAAAATTGGTTCGGTTAACCGTTATTCAACGGTTAATCATGTAGAAAGCAAACTTTTAATTTTTTTATAATTCATAGCATGAAAAACAAAAAATCATATCTTAAAATGTGAATACGAAATATACATTTAAAGAAGTATAAATAATAAATTGAACATTCTCATGTTTTCAAGTCAAAGTAGTAAAATCAAGTTAGTTAATATTATAATTTATAACATATAATTAGTTGGTATAATAATTTTATAACATATTGATGGTCCCAAGACGGATACCTTGGTGTAGAGGGGGGGTGAATACACCAAGGTTTAAAAACTTTTCCAATTAAAACTCTTTTGAGTGAGCTGGCCGTGTTCGATCCAGCTGGAAGGCAGCTTGATCAACACAGCTGGCTGTGTGCGGAATGTGGTGGGATTTTGAAAAGTCCGTCTGTTGCTTCAAATATATTGCAAAGCTTTGTTTCTCTTTTCAGTTAGTCAGTTTATGCAGCTTGAAATAATGCTTATGATGGGTTAGCTGGATGCATGAATAAACAGGAAAGAACAAAGCAACTTAACGTGGTTCGGAGAAACTACTCCTACGTCCACGACCAGAAACCTCTGGTAATCCACTAAGGATACCACTGACTTTTCGCGCAGTCAGCAAGCGTTGCAGCTTAGTTCCTCAAGCTGGATACAAATTTACGCGTACTGTATCGAAACGTAACCGATCGTTTACGGCATACCGAAGCCTACATTCAGTTTACGGGTACTGAAGAACCTAACCTGTAGTTTACGGGCACTACAGAACCTCAACCTTATCCTAACCTTTTCCTGGGTTTGAGGGTTTGGTTTTGGGGTTTCCAACTATGAATAAGTTCTTATAATGAAGAACAATGAGTATGATTAACTCGTTCAAACTAGGCTTAAGATGGGAAGGATTATATGCCTAGATACTAGTGGGAGAGAGCTTCAACAGCCTGAGAATAAATAAGAACTCATAAGGATGTAGACTGCTGGATCTTGAAGCTTTTCTGTGAGATCTTGATCTTTTGTTAGTCTTCTTTCTCTGTTGATCTTTCTTGAGTATTTTCTCTCACTCTTTCTGATGATGAAGAAGACTTATATTTATAGGGAGAGATTAGAACTAGCCGTTGGAAAGAGCCGTTCTGAATCTCTACCAAACTTCTGACAGGATTGACTTGTCTTCTTCCTTGATTTCCTCGTAAAGCAATCCTAGGTCTGACTTCGTGCGCCGAGGTGTCGAGTTCCTGATGGTCCAGATCAGATCTGACTTTATCTCAAGTTGACTTCGACTCTGCTGTGCTGGTGACTCTGAGCTGTCTTGAACTCTGTTGGACTATTGACGCTGAGCTGAGTCTTGACGTAGAGCTGAGTTGCCACACAAGCTGGGTCTTTCCTACAGCTGTGTCTGGAAGAACTTGATCGTCTTGAATCTGGATAACGTTTCTGATCACTCGACTTGGCTTACCCTGCTGTGTACTCAGCTGGGTCTTCATTGTCTTCAGCGACCACCTGTAAACTTAGAAACTCTATAAGCTCAAACAAGTGAGCTGGAAAAACACTTGGGCTTGTGCAAACATCTACTCGGTTGGGGTCAGCTGGATTTTGGTATCACTTCAAAACTCTATTAATTTATCATATAATTAGTTGGTATAATAATTTTATAACATATTGATGGTCCCAAGACGGATACCTTGGTGTAGAGAGGGGAGGGGTGAATACACCAAGGTTTAAAAACTTTTCCAATTAAAACTCTTTTGAGTGAGCTGGCTGTGTTCGATCCAAATTTGGAAGCGGCTTGATCAACACGGTGGTATGTGCGGAATGTGGTGGGATTTTGGAAAGTCCGTCTGTTGTTTCAAATATATTGCAAAGCTTTGTTTCTCTTTTCAGTTAATCAGTTTATGCAGTTTGAAATAATGCTTATGATGGGTTAGCTGGATGCATGAATAAACAGGAAAGAACAAAGCAACTTAACGTGGTTCGGAGAAACTACTCCTACGTCCACGACCAGAAACCTCTGGTAATCCACTAAGGATACCACTGACTTTTCGCGCAGTCAGCAAGCGTTGCAGCTTAGTTCCTCAAGCTGGACTATTGACGCTGAGCTGAGTCTTGAACTCGGGTCTTGACGTAGAGCTGAGTTGCCACACAAGCTGGGTCTTTCCTACAGCTGTGTCTGGAAGAACTTGATCGTCTTGAATCTAGATAACGTTACTGATCACTCGACTTGGCTTACCCTGCTGTGTACTCAGCTGGGTCTTCTGCTGTCTTCAGTGACCACCTGTAAACTTAGAAACTCTATAAGCTCAAATAGGTGAGCTGGAAAAATACTTGGGCTTGTGCAAACATCTACTCGGTTGGGGTCAGCTGGATTTTGGTATCACTTCAAAACTCTATTAATTTTCACAGCCAGCTGACATCCAAGCTGAACCCTCTTCTACTAATCCCAGCTCACCCCCAAAACAGCCATCACCCAAAGTTCAATCTCCCACGCAGTTGGCTGATACTTCTTCACAACCAATTGTGAACCCATTTGAACATGTTCCTCAAATCTCCTCAGAATCAGAGGAGAGTGATTCTTCTGCCTCTCCATCACTCAACTCCACTGGCTCAGCCTTTATGGAAGCCATGTACGAGGAATTGCGCATTGCAGGGATCAAGAGTGTTCTAACTCAGTATCCGATTCTAGCGCACCTAACTCAGTATGCATCTGATGAGATCATCTTGATGCAAGTATGCATCCTCCAGGCTTCCAAAGCCAAAGGTGTGCTGAAGGCGTGCTTCATCCGTCTTCAATTTCTCATAAGAGAAAGTCTCTATCAGCTGCTCATTTTGGTACCAAGTTGCCATCTTGGTAGCCAGATAAAACTTGAGTTCTCCAACTTTGACGAGGGCGATGGGCAGGTGCGCTAGAATCGGATACTGAGTTAGAACACTCTTAATCCCTGCAATGCGCAATTCCTCGTACATGGCTTCCATAAAGGCTGAGCCAGTGGAGTTGAGTGATGGAGAGGCAGAAGAATCACTCTCCTCTGATTCTGAGGAGATTTGAGGAACATGTTCAAATGGGTTCACAATTGGTTGTGAAGAAGTATCAGCCAACTGCGTGGGAGATTGAACTTTGGGTGATGGCTGTTTTGGGGGTGAGCTGGGATTAGTAGAAGAGGGTTCAGCTTGGGTGTCAGCTGGCTGTGAAAATTAATAGAGTTTTGAAGTGATACCAAAATCCAGCTGACCCCAACCGAGTAGATGTTTGCACAAGCCCAAGTATTTTTCCAGCTCACCTGTTTGAGCTTATAGAGTTTCTAAGTTTACAGGTGGTTGCTGAAGACAGCAGAAGACCCAGCTGAGTACACAGCAGGGTAAGCCAAGTCGAGTGATCAGTAACGTTATCTAGATTCAAGACGATCAAGTTCTTCCAGACACAGCTGTAGGAAAGACCCAGCTTGTGTGGCAACTCAGCTCTACGTCAAGACCCAGCAGAGTTCAAGACTCAGCTCAGCGTCAATAGTCCAGCTTGAGGAACTAAGCTGAAACGCTTGCTGACTGCGCGAAAAGTCAGTGGTATCCTTAGTGGATTACCAGAGGTTTCTGGTCGTGGACGTAGGAGTAGTTTCTCCGAACCACGTTAAGTTGCTTTGTTCTTTCCTGTTTATTCATGCATCCAGCTAACCCATCATAAGCATTATTTCAAGCTGCATAAACTGACTAACTGAAAAGAGAAACAAAGCTTTGCAATATATTTGAAGCAACAGACGGACTTTCCAAAATCCCACCACATTCCGCACACAGCCAGCTGTGTTGATCAAGCTGCCTTCCAGCTGGATCGAACACAACCAGCTCACTCAAAAGAGTTTTAATTGGAAAAGTTTTTAAACCTTGGTGTATTCACCCCCCTACACCAAGGTATTCGTCTTGGGACCACCAATTGGTATCAGAGCAGTGGTTCAAAAGATCACTTTTTCTGTGTCAAGTCAGCCTCTTTGCTGATAGTGGTCACCTGAACAGATCCTTCAAAGTTTCAAATTTTTTAAAAATCATTATATTGCATGCTGTCATGGAATCTTCCCTGTGCAGGAATCTTCCGACATTCTCTGTCGATGATTATCAGATCTGGAAGTTCCGACTCAAAAAGCTTTCTGAGCGCGCATCACGATATGATGTGGGAGGTTATCACCGACGGACCCATCATCATCATGAAATCAGAAAGACAAGCCGAAACCTTACCTGGAGCTGAACCAGTACTCCGGCAAGTTGTGAAGCCCAAAAGAGAGTACTCTCCAGAAGAAAGAAGACAAGCTGGTTTGGACAGCTACGCTCGCAACGTCATCTCCTCAACAGTGACGAACGTTTATCTCAGCAAGATCATCAACTGCGAGACAGCTAAGGGGACGTGCGACACTCTAGCCAAGCTGTGTGAAGGCTCAGAGGAAATTCAAGAGAACAAATTCTCAGTTGCATGCCAGAGGTTTGACAACTTCAAGCAACTCCCCTACGAGTCCATCGAGCAAATAGAGCTTAGATTCTCCAACCTCGTCATCGAGATCGAGATGATCCGAACTGGAAAATATACAGTTCGAGATAAGAACTTGAAAGTTCTTGCAGCTCTCTCCTCATAATGGTGTACACACAAGGTGGTTCACCAAAGCAGAACTGAGCTTGGCAGCATGGAGACTGAAAAATTGTTCTCCATCTTGAAAGCCAACGAATTTGATCTGGGGATCACAAGTAGAGATTCATCCAGCCGAATGAATGAAGCAGAGCTGAGGATCAAGCCAAGAAAAGAAGTTCAATCAGCTCAGTTTGGAAGGACCAACAAGGAGCACAGAAATATGAGCAAAGAAGATTTGAACGAAGAAGTTGCCATACTTGTACGGAGCATTCATCAGCTGGAACAAAGCAAGGAAAGGTACAAGAATATCGTGAAGGTTCATCACGACAAACAACTCTATCCAAAGAGAAACCCAGCTGAGTCATCCTCCCAGAGAGAGGATAAAAGGATCGAATCGAGCGAAATGGATGATGATCAAATCTTCTTCTCCGACTCAGATGAGGATGATTGCTCTGATAAAGATGTCTGAAACATCTTTCTGATTCAACCAACGAAGAAAATAAAGAAACCCAGCTAGATCGGACATTGTGAAATAAAGACAGCTGGATACAAAACTGAAGATTCAACCAGTCATTCAGCTGAGTACAATGGTCTCAAGAGAAGAATAGAGAAGCAGTACATGAACCAGCTGGATTTGGGACAGCTGTCTACTTGCTATACAAACTGAGACTTCATCAAAGAAATGAGCTGATGGTGAGAAAATCCGTTCAATCTAAGGAAGTAGGATGCAGCTGAAGAAAATGCCACCTACTATCAAATCAAGATGATTCTCTAACCCAGCTAACGCCAAGAAAGCATCCAAGAGATTTCTCAACATCTGAAGGAATCCATTGTTGGGAAAATTCACACAGAAGCACAACCTGCTGAAATCCAAGTCAAGATGATGTGTGAATTATTTGGACTGCTCAAACCGGATAAAGAAAAGCTCATCCAAATTGAGGGAACAAACTCAAATTTGGATCCCAAAGCTCAGTTCAGAAGAATTTCCCAGCCAAAAAGGGAATCAAGTTCAGCTGGACATCAGTCGAAGAGCTAAAGGGAACTCAGCTGAAGGAAATTCAAGCTATCTCCAAATACTCAGCTGAGGAGAACTGTCAATCAAACAAAGGAGAAGACCGCTGTGATATCAGCTGGATACTGTGTCCAAGCTGACCGGTTTGCGTCTCATAAATTTATTGATCTGAGGAATATAATATTTAAGTTCAATCAATTTGAATTCTTATATTAAGCGGACATATATTCCTTAGTTGAATTGTTTGATAAGTTTCCTTTTCCGTCGCATTAATTATAAAGTCTGCATAGTACTGTAGCACGGCAGTATCGAGGCAGAACGTCAAACGTTTGAACTACCTCACGCGCGTTTGTAACACACTCGCCGAAAGCACGTCAGCAAAACGTGATGAGTGAATCTCTCCCAGTCGTTGATCAGAATATCAACTGATTCAATCTCAACCGTTGATCCTTTATGGCAGTTGATATATATGGAAAAGATACGCGGATTCTTTCTTCCTTCATCTCTATCTCTGCAAATTTCAAGATTCAAAATCTCTATCTATTTTCTGCAAAGTCTTCGCACGATCAAACTCAATAGATTGCAGAAATGGCACCCAAGAAATCAACCGCAGGGATGAACCAGTTTGAAGCTGTAATGTCAAAGCTATCTTTTGAGAATGTTCTGTCCACCTCCAACCTCCATGTTTCAGAATTAAAAGAGATGGTTGATCTAGTTGCAGACTCCGGTCTCTTGCTGTGGGCAACCTCCAAACCCAAGCTTTTGCTAAAGAGAGATGCCGCACTTTTCTACCTCAACATCATTGATGAAGACGGCTTCTACTCATCTTCATTTGACATGATCGTCAAAGGCGAAGACGGAAAGTTTGATTCAGCAACCTTCAATATCAAACTTAACAAGATGCTCCGAAAGGTGTTCAACCTACCCAGAGAAGGAGGATTCATCCCAGACGATTACAGCCGTGAAGAAGTGGATGAATTCCTCAGCAGAGAGATGCTTATCTCCCCAGAGCCATACAGAGCAAGCATGTCAAAGCTCCTGCTCAAGCCAAAGTACAGGCTGCTGCTGGATATCACACAAAAATGCATCTTAGGGATAGCTGGATCTCAAGGAGAGATCAGCATTCCAAAGCTCAAGCCGATGATTGCCATGATCAAATGCGCAAAAGTCAACTGGTTTGACTTCTTACTCAACCGTCTGGTCAAGGAGTCTGAAGATCAAATTCAACTCCACCAGGACGACGTTCTGTCCATGGCCACCGTATCTCTGCTCCAAAATTTTCTGGATGTAGCAAGCGCACAGTGAAAGGGTTTCGACTTTAACCTGCTTTCAGAACGAAGATTCTTTTCCAAAGAATAAGTCAATGATCTTCTCAAGAAGTACCACAGGCTAAGAAAGCAGTTGTTCACCGTGAGTTCACGAGAAGAAAGAAAGAGGAAGGCACTACCAAACCAAACTGCCGAGGTCCAATGAGAAGAAAAAATGAAATCAGCCATTCCAAGTCAAGCACGGATTCTCTCCAGCTACCAAAGGTTTTATTCAATCAATACGGATCAAACATCCCTGCCGAGACGGGATTGAATGACGATTGTCATCATCAGTTGCAGACGAGTCTTGACAACTCCATGAGCTCTCTCACCACATCACAGCCTTCCGCCGCTTTCCCACAACCCAGCTTTCCAACCAAAGAGTTATCTCCCGTAAGAGAGCAGCAGATGCTCAACCGGTCGAAGTTTTCCACGCAATGATTACCTGCCGAACCCTCTTCTACTAATCCATTCTCAAAATGCCCATCACCCAAAGTTCAATCACGCATTGGCCGATACTTCTTCACAACCAATTGTGAACCCATTTGAACTCGTCAAATCTCTCTAATCGGCGAGAGTGATTCTTCCGCCTCTCCATCACTCAACTCCACCGGCTCAGCCTTGCGCCATGTACGGCGCATTGCAAGTGGATCAAGAGTGTTCTAACCCGCATCCGATTCTAATCTCAGCACCCGCCCATCGCCCTCGTCAAAGTTGGAGAACTCGTTTTATCTCGGCTACCAAGATGGCAACTTGGCAATGAGCGAAACCGATGACAGAGACATTCTCTTCGAGAAATTAAAGACGGACGAAGCACGCCTTCAAGACACCTTGGCTTCGGAGGACGCATACTCGCATCAAGATGATCTCATCGAGGTATAATCAAGCATCTCACCGTATCCTGCCGCACCTGCCGAAATCGGAATCTCGCCATTGCTTCTATCAGCCAGTTGAGGACGGCAGACATCTTCGAGTTGTCAAATCCAGCAGTCGCAGCTCGAACTTTGGCGCGGAAGCCGAAATTGCCCCGCCGACATACTCGAGGCAATGATAATTGAAGAAGAGCCAACTAATGCAATGAGCTCACCGAAGCTCGCCCACAGTCCAAGTCGATGACACTCGCACATCGGTCGAGTTCGAGGCAGACAAACCTACCATGTCACTGGAACTCCAACCGACTTCGTCGCGAGCTCTCAATCGTCATGAGCGAAGCAATATCCAAAGAGGTTGAAGAAATTCTTCAGAGACCGAGCATCAAGTCGACGTCATCGCGATTCTCTCGATCGGGACGAAGTTCGAGAACAACAGGACAATCGATGAAATCCATAATTTTGCTCGGGGACTACAAGAAGACACCAAGCATCTCGTATGCCGTCTCAACGAATTGATCAATCAAACCATCTGAGAAGAGAGCTCCCCGAGATGTTGACTAGACTTCAAGCTCCACGTCGACGACATCGCAAATCTTGCCAGTAAGCTCAAAAGACACTCTTCCAACAGCGCCGACATCCGCCAACTCTTCAACTTGTATAAAGATCTAGACGCTTCGCCGTAGCCTCCAAGAAGAAGAATGCCCACAATCTCGACACTCGTTCGATAACCAAAATCGTCGATGTCAAGGTATTCTTCCAAGCTCAACAAGAATGCTGTCCTCTCCGCCTCCCTGTTGATAATGCCAAAAGAAGATAAGAGTGAAGCTGGAAAAACAACGAGAGGCAGTCAGCTTTTAACTGCGTAAGAATTCAGGAATCGACGATTTTGCCAAAGAAATGGCAAGAGAAGAGACAGCCGCACACCAAAGCAACAAAAGAGACATGGAGAGAGAAGATGGTTGCTCTGCCAAAGCTCGGACACAAGCTCGAAGAATACAAAGACTATCACCCTGGCGGTAATTCCCACAACGAGCAAAGAAAAGAAATGCAAGAGCTCGGATAAAATTATTAAGAAAACACCGCCAAGTCCGCCGCAGAAAAGCAAGAAGAAAAGGCAGAGCTACATGCAAGCTAAGAAGAAAAACAACCAAACTGCCTCGACAAGAAAATCCAGACGATTTCAATGAAAATCGAAAGTTACAAAACAGACCATCAAAGAATTCTACCACTCAATCAATTCAAAGGCATGGATCCAGAAAACTGCTCCAGGATTATTTTCTCGAACTTCATGATGGCAAGATCCAATGATGGCAAGACTGAGTAACAACATCCGTCTATTCCAAAAGTCAAACAATTAAAGCCTCCATCCGGAACGAACCTTCCCGACAAGGCGTATTATCAAAGAAATTCATCATCGGGTCTTCGGAAAGGCGACTTTCAAAATCGAAGAATCAAGCGACAAGGGCCGGAAGAGTTCATCTTCAATGATATGGTCTCAAGATCGACCATCGATTGATGAACAGCGAAGAAGAAAGTCAAGACGCAACTAACCGGGAATTTTCGAACTTTTGTAATTAGAAAATTGTAAAATTTCTTCGTATTAATGAAAAAGTTCGTTTTATCAAAATCAACTCCGAAGACATTTTGTCCAGTTCGGATATGTTTACTCACGTGAATGTTTAACTTGAAACCCCGTTTCGTTATGAAACAATTTTGTTTTTCCAACTCGTTCTTGGCATCAAAAGTAATCGTTTTCGGAAAATTAATTTTGTTGATAGCCAATACCTTACCGACCCCCAACCGAGTAGATGTTTGCACAAGCCCAAGTGTTTTTCTCACCACTTGTTCGAGCTTCATAGAGTTTCTAAGCTTTACAGTGCCGTATACAGATAGGACCCGCCGAGACACAGCAGGTAAAGCCAAGTCGAGTGATCGTAACGTTATCCGCATTCAAGACGATCAAGTTCTTCCAGACATACCGCAGGAAGACCACGGAACGCCTCTACGATCCAGCAGAGTTCAAGACTCAGCTCAGCGTCAATAGTCCACCTCCCCCGCCTCTACACCAAGGTATCCGTCTTGAACTCTGCTGGACTATTGACGCTGAGCTGAGTCTTGAACTCTGCTGGGTCTTGACGTAGAGCTGAGTTGCCACACAAGCTGGGTCTTTCCTACAGCTGTGTCTGGAAGAACGTGATCGTCTTGAATCTGGATAACGTTACTGATCACTCGACTTGGCTTACCCTGCTGTGTACTCAGCTGGGTCTTTCATTCTTCGCCGACCAATTCGTAAACTTAGAAACTCTATAAGCTCAAACAAGTTATAGCCGAAAAAAACACTCGGCTTGTGCAAACATCTACTCTATTGGGTCGGGTCGGGTTTTGGTATCACTTCAAAACTCTATTAATTTTCCCAACAATTTCCCCCTTTTTGATGATGCCAAAACCCCAAGTTCGAAAAACAAAATTGCTTCTCCCTTAACAGAAAACGGGATTTCAAATGATTAAACATTCACAGCAGGTAAACATATTCAGAGCCTGGACAAAGAGAGATTGTCTTCAGGTTGATTTTGATAAAACGAACTTTTTCATTAATACGAATAAATTTTACAATTTTCTAATTACAAAAAGTTCAAAAGAAAATTCCCGCTGGTCGTCGCGTCTTCGCCGTTGTTTCCTTTGTTCATCAATCGATGGTCATTTTCGAGACCATATCTCGTTGAAGATGAACTTCTTCCAAATTCTCCTTCCATTCTCGCTTGATTCTTCGATTTTGAAATTCCTCTTCACCACTCAGTTGATGAATTTCTTTGATAATCTGGCCTTGTCGTAGTTCGTTCTTACCAGAGATTGAGGCTTTAATTGTTTGACTTTTGAGCTTTCAAATTGACGTTGTTACTTCGATATGTGGCAATTGATCTTGCCATCATCGGATTCTCCTTACGAAGTTCGAGGAAATAATCCTGGAAAGCAGTTTCTGGATCCATGCTTTTGAATTGATTCAAGTAGTAGAATTCTTTGATGAATTCTGTTTTGCAACTTTTCCAGTTTTCATTGAAATCGTCTGGTTTTTCTTGTCGACTGAGGCTGGTTGGATTTGTTTCTTCTTAGCTTGCCTGTAGCTCTGCCTTTTCTTCTTCTGCTTTTTCTCAGCAGACTTGAGCGATTCAGCTTTCTTCTTAATAATTTTATCCAGCTCTTGCATTTCTTTTCTTTGCTCGTTGTGGAAGTTACACAGCCAGTGATAGTCTTTGTATTCTTCAGGCTTGTGTCCACAGGCTTTGGCAAGAGCAACCATCTTCTCTCTCCATGTCTCTTTGACTGCTTTGGCTGGTGCAGATGGCTCTGTCTCTTCTTCATCCAGCTCTTTGGCAAAATCGTCGATTTCCCTCTGAATTTGCTGCACAGGTTCCCCCTTAGTTGCAGCTTACCTCTCCATTGTTTTTCCAGCTTCACTCTTATCTTCCCCCTTTTTGGCATTATCAACAAGGGAGGCAGAGAGGTTGGCAACTGTTGCGCTGAGCTTGGAAAGAATACCTTCAACATCAGCGATTTTGGCTGAGTTGTCAGCTGTAACGAGGTTCAGCTGGGCATTGCTGCTGCTTCCAGCTCTGAACTGAGCATCTAGATCTTTATACAAGTTGAAGAGTTGGCGGATGTCAGCGCTGTTGGAGAGAGTGGTCTTTTTGAGAGCTTCCAGCTGGCTTGAAAGATTTGCGATGTCGTCGACCAGTGGAGCTTGAAGTCTAGTCACTATCTCAGGAGCTCTCTTCTCTAGATGGTTTGATTGATCAATTCGTTGAGAAACGAGAGACTGTCTGAGATCTTGACTGGTGCTTTCTTGTAGATTCTGAGCAAAATTATGGATTTCATCGATTGTCCGCTGTTGTTCTCGAACTTGACAGTCGAGAGCTGAGAATCGCATGATGACGTCGACTTGATACTTCAGTCTGTCCTGAAAGAGAATTTCTTCAACCTCTTTGGATATTGCTTCCTTCATGACGGTTGAGAGCTCGACAGCTGAGTCAGTTTGAGTTCCAGATTCAACATGACTGGGTTTGTCTGCCTCGAACTCGACCAGTGTGCGAGTGTCATCGGCAATTGGACTTTGTGGGGCAGCTTCGGTAGGCTCAACTGTTGCATTAGTTGGCTCTTCTTCAATTATCATCGTCACCGTGTCGGCAGTGATGCCTTTCCTTGGCAAGTTCAGCTGCGACTTCTTTGGATTTGACAACTCCAGAAGATGTCTCTCATCCTGCTGCTGTTAGAAGCTTAATGGCAGATTCCCAGATTTCAGCTGGGTGCGGCTTGGGATACAGCTGAGATACTTCAATTATACCTCTGATGAGATCATCTTGATGCAAGTATGCATCCTCCAGGCTTCCAAAGCCAAAGGTGTGCTGAAGGCGTGCTTCATCCGTCTTTAATTTCTCATAAGAGAAAGTCTCTATCAGCTGCTCATTCTGGTACCAAGTTGCCATCTTGGTAGCCAGATAAAACTTGAGTTCTCCAACTTTGACGAGGGCGATGGGCAGGTGCGCTAGAATCGGATACTGAGTTAGAACACTCTTGATCCCTGCAATGCGCAATTCCTCGTACATGGCTTCCATAAAGGCTGAGCCAGTGGAGTTGAGTGATGGAGAGGCAGAAGAATCACTCTCCTCTGATTCTGAGGAGATTTGAGGAACAGGTTCAAATGGGTTCACAATTGGTTGTGAAGAAGTATCAGCCAACTGCGTGGGAGATTGAACTTTGGGTGATGGCTGTTTTGGGGGTGAGCTGGGATTAGTAGAAGAGGGTTCAGCTTGGGTGTCAGCTGGCTGTGAAGAAGCTTCAGCCAGTTGAGCATCTGCCTGCTCTCTTACAGGAGATGGCTCTTTGGTTGGAGAGCTGGGTTGTGGGGAAGGCTGTTTCGGCGGAGAGCTGTGATGTGGTGAGGGCTGGGGAGAGCTCCTTGGGTTATCCAGCTCGTCCTCTGAGCTGGATGACAATCCATCATTCAATCCCATCTCGGCCAGGATGTTTGATCCGTATTGATTGAATGCCGACACTGGCTGTGGGGAGAGAATCACCATTGCTTGACTTGGAATGACAGCTGTTTTCTTTTTCTTCTCAGCTGGACCTCCAGCTGGTTTGGGGTCAGCTGCCTTCCTCTTTCTTTGTTTCTTCTCAGCTGGAACTTCGCTCGTTCCTTCCAAATGCTTTCGTTGCTTTACTCACAAAGCAGCCGCTTCTTCAGAAGATCATTGACTTGACTTATTCTTTGGAAAAGAATCTTCGTTTCTGGAAACGGTTCTGAGTCAGCCCACTTTACTGTGTGCCCTTTCACAGCTTGCTCTATCAAGAAAGAAATTTTGGAGCAGAGATACAGTGGCTCTATGGATGAGAACGTCGTCCTGGTGGAGTTGAATTTGATCTTCAGACTCCTTGACCAGACGGTTGAGTAAGAAGTCAAACCAGTTGACTTTTGCGCCTTTGATCATGGCAATCATCGGCTTGAGCTTTGGAATGCTGATCTCTCCTTGAGATCCAGCTATCCCTAAGATGCATTTTTGTGTGATATCCAGCAGCAGCCTGTACTTTGGCTTGAGCAGGAGCTTTGACATGCTTGCTCTGTATGGCTCTGGGGAGATAAGCATCTCTCTGCTGAGGAATTCATCCACTTCTTCACGGCTGTAATCGTCTGGGATGAATCCTCCTTCTCTGGGTAGGTTGAACACCTTTCGGAGCATCTTGTTAAGTTTGATATTGACGGTTGCTGAATCAAACTTTCCGTCTTCGCCTTTGACGATCATGTCAAATGAAGATGAGTAGAAGCCGTCTTCATCAATGATGTTGAGGTAGAAAAGTGCGGCATCTCTCTTTAGCAAAAGCTTGGGCATGGAGGTTGCCCACAGCAAGAGACCGGAGTCTGCAACTAGATCAACCATCTCTTTTAATTCTGAAACATGGAGGTTGGAGGTGGACAGAACATTCTCAAAAGATAGCTTTGACATTAGAGCTTCAAACTGGTTCATCCCTGCGGTTGATTTCTTGGGTGCCATTTCTGCAATCTGTTGAGTTTGATCGTGCGAAGACTTTGCAGAAAATAGATAGAGATTTTGAATCTTGAAATTTGCAGAGATAGAGATGAAGGAAGAAAGAATCCGCGTATCTTTTCCATATATATCAACTGCCATAAAGGATCAACGGTTGAGATTGAATCAGTTGATATTCTTATCAACGACTGGGAGAGATTCACTCATCACGTTTTGCTGACGTGCTTTCGGCGAGTGTGTTACAAACGCGCGTGAGGCAGTTCAAACGTTTGACGTTCTGCCTCGATACTGCCGTGCTACAGTACTATGCAGACTTTATAATTAATGCGACGGGAAAGGAAACTTATCAAACAATTCAACTAAGGAATATATGTCCGCTTAATATAAGAATTCAAATTGATTGAACTTAAATATTATATTCCTCAGATCAATAAATTTATGAGACGCAAACCGGTCAGCTTGGACACAGTATCCAGCTGATATCACAGCGGTCTTCTCCTTTGTTTGATTGACAGTTCTCCTCAGCTGAGTATTTGGAGATAGCTTGAATTTCCTTCAGCTGAGTTCCCTTTAGCTCTTCGACTGATGTCCAGCTGAACTTGATTCCCTTTTTGGCTGGGAAATTCTTCTGAACTGAGCTTTGGGATCCAGCTGAGTTTGTTCCCCCTCAGCTGGATGAGCTTTTCTTTATCCGGTTTGAGCAGTCCAAATAATTCACACATCATCTTGACTTGGATTTCAGCAGGTTGTGCTTCTGTGTGAATTTTCCCAACAATGGATTCCTTCAGATGTTGAGAAATCTCTTGGATGCTTTCTTGGCGTTAGCTGGGTTAGAGAATCATCTTGATTTGATAGTAGGTGGCATTTTCTTCAGCTGCATCCTACTTCCTTAGATTGAACGGATTTTCTCACCATCAGCTCATTTCTTTGATGAAGTCTCAGTTTGTATAGCAAGTAGACAGCTGTCCCAAATCCAGCTGGTTCATGTACTGCTTCTCTATTCTTCTCTTGAGACCATTGTACTCAGCTGAATGACTGGTTGAATCTTCAGTTTTGTATCCAGCTGTCTTTATTTCACAGCTGGTCCCAGTCAGCTAGCTGGGTTTCTTTATTTTCTTCGTTGGTTGAATCAGAAAGATGTTTCAGACATCTTTATCAGAGCAATCATCCTCATCTGAGTCGGAGAAGAAGATTTGATCATCATCCATTTCGCTCGATTCGATCCTTTTATCCTCTCTCTGGGAGGATGACTCAGCTGGGTTTCTCTTTGGATAGAGTTGTTTGTCGTGATGAACCTTCACGATATTCTTGTACCTTTCCTTGCTTTGTTCCAGCTGATGAATGCTCCGTACAAGTATGGCAACTTCTTCGTTCAAATCTTCTTTGCTCATATTTCTGTGCTCCTTGTTGGTCCTTCCAAACTGAGCTGATTGAACTTCTTTTCTTGGCTTGATCCTCAGCTCTGCTTCATTCATTCGGCTGGATGAATCTCTGCTTGTGATCTCCAGATCAAATTCGTTGGCTTTCAAGATGGAGAACAATTTTTCAGTCTCCATGCTGCCAAGATCAGTTCTGCTTTGGTGAACCACCTTGTGTGTACACCATTATGAGGAGAGAGCTGCAAGAACTTTCAAGTTCTTATCTCGAACTGTATATTTTCCAGTTCGGATCGTCTCGATCTCGATGACGAGGTTGGAGAATCTAAGCTCCATTTGCTCGATGGACTCGTAGGGGAGTTGCTTGAAGTTGTCAAACCTCTGGCATGCAACTGAGAATTTGTTCTCTTGAATTTCCTCTGAGCCTTCACACAGCTTGGCTAGAGTGTCCCACATCCCCTTAGCTGTCTCGCAGTTGATGATCTTGCTGAGATAAACGTTCGTCACTGTTGAGGAGATGACGTTGCGAGCGTAGCTGTCCAAACCAGCTTGTCTTCTTTCTTCTGGAGAGTACTCTCTTTTGGGCTTCACAACTTGCCGGAGTACTGGTTCACCTCCAGGTAAGGTTTTTGCTTGTCTTTCTGATTTCATGATGTTGATGGGTCCGTCAGTGATAACCTCCCACATCATATCGTGATGCGCGCTCAGAAAGCTTTTGAGTCGGAACTTCCAGATCTGATAATCATCGACAGAGAATGTCGGAAGATTCCTGCACAGGGAAGATTCCATGACAGTATGCAATATAATGATTTTTAAAAAATTTGAAACTTTGAAGGATCTGTTCAGGTGACCACTATCAGCAAAGAGGCTGACTTGACACAGAAAAAGTGATCTTTTGAACCAATCGCTTCCGATACCAATTGATGGTCCCAAGACGGATACCTTGGTGTAGAGGGGTGAATACACCAAGGTTTAAAAACTTTTCCAATTAAAACTCTTTGAGTGAAATTTGTTGTGTTCGATCCAGCTGGAAGGCAGCTTGATCAATACAGCTGGCTGTGTGCGGAATGTGGTGGGATTTTGGAAAGTCCGTCTGTTGCTTCAAATATATTGCAAAGCTTTGTTTCTCTTTTCAGTTAGTCAGTTTATGCAGCTTGAAATAATGCTTATGATGGGTTAGCTGGATGCATGAATAAACAGGAAAGAACAAAGCAACTTAACGTGGTTCGGAGAAACTACTCCTACGTCCACGACCAGAAACCTCTGGTAATCCACTAAGGATACCACTGACTTTTCGCGCAGTCAGCAAGCGTTGCAGCTTAGTTCCTCAAGCTGGATACAAGTTTACGCGTACTGTATCGAAACGTAACCAGACTGTTTACGGGCACAGCTGAAGCCTACATTCAGTTTACGGGTACTGAAGAACCTAACCTGTAGTTTACGGGCACTACAGAACCTCAACCTTAACCTAACCTTTTCCTGGGTTTGAGGGTTTGGTTTTGGGGTTTCCAACTATGAACGAGTTCTTATAATGAAGAACAATGAGTATGATTAACTCGTTCAAACTAGGCTTAAGATGGGAAGGATTATATGCCTAGATACTAGTGGGAGAGAGCTTCAGCAGCCTGAGAATAAATAAGAACTCATAAGGATGTAGACTGCTGGATCTTGAAGCTTTTCTGAGAGATCTTGATCTTTTGTTAGTCTTCTTTCTCTGTTGATCTTTCTTGAGTATTTTCTCTCTCACTCTTTCTGATGATGAAGAAGACTTATATTTATAGGGAGAGATTAGAACTAGCCGTTGGAAAGAGCCGTTCTGAATCTCTACCAAACTTCTGACAGGATTGACTTGTCTTCTTCCTTGATTTCCTCGTAAAGCAATCCTAGGTCTGACTTCTAGGTGCTGAGGTGTCGAGTTCCTGATGGTCCAGATCAGATCTGACTTTATCTCAAGTTGACTTCGACTCTGCTGTGCTGGTGACTCTGAGCTGTCTTGAACTCTGCTGGACTATTGACGCTGAGCTGAGTCTTGAACTCTGCTGGGTCTTGACGTAGAGCTGAGTTGCCACACAAGCTGGGTCTTTCCTACAACTGTGTCTGGAAGAACTTGATCGTCTTGAATCTGGATAACGTTACTGATCACTCGACTTGGCTTACCCTGCTGTGTACTCAGCTGGGTCTTCTGCTGTCTTCAGCGACCACCTGTAAACTTAGAAACTCTATAAGCTCAAACAGGTGAGCTGGAAAAATACTTGGGCTTGTGCAAACATCTACTCGGTTGGGGTCAGCTGGGTTTTGGTATCACTTCAAAACTCTATTAATTTTCCCAACACATATAATTAGTAAAATTATAATTTTAAATGAGTTTCGGTTCGGTTCGGTTAACTGTCGGTTTTTATATATAAAAATAAAACCTAACCGTTATTTTTGGTTTTCTAAAATTAGAAAAATAAATCGAACCGTCGGTTCGATTAACCATTTTTTCGGGACGGTTTTGGTACGGTTTGTCGGTCGGTTCGGGTTTTCGGTTTGCTTTGCTCACCCCTAATTTTGACGATATGTTTTTGGTAGTATGAAAAACCTAAGAAACTATATTTGGCTGATAATATATTTTCGGCCTCATATAGTGTTTCATGATTTTAATTTGGGCTAATTTTTATTAAAATCATTATATGATCGATAAAAATGTCACTAATAATCATCATTGAGCATGGGTTTATCCCTCTTTTCAGTTTTCTATTATGCTAAAAACTCGAAATAGCTTTGTCTCAACCATTTCTAATTTTTACTAATCACTTTCTTAATCACGCTTCATTAATCCAATCATATATATTATCATTACTCTATTCAATAATTTCTCAAACTGTACTCGGTTTTGTTCCATCAATATATGAAATACGATTTGATCCGCAACTTTATGGGGTCTTGATATACGATTTGGCACAAGTTTTTATGAAATTATAGTGTTATTATTATTATTATTATTATTATTATTATTATTATTATTATTATTATTAGCACTATGCTCATAGCTTAGATTGAAAATATATTGTGATTTTTGTTCAAGAATGAACAAGAAAAATAGAGAAAAGAAAGTTAAAATAGACTATTGAGGAAGATAAAGAAATAAAATAAATTGAAAATGAGAGAGAAAAAAAAAGAAGAAGTTAGGCTTCAAGTCTGAAAATTGTTAAAAGATTTTATTATTAAAAAAGTAACCAAAAGTAGGAAACGATATTTTGGTGGTGGATCTTGCAGAAATATTTTGCTGTATTTTATTCAATATTCTTTCCATAATCTCTTGAATATTCGACTATATAATTAAGTCAATTAATTCGGATTCAAATCTCTCTTTAGTATTTAGTATTTTAATATTTTTTTTCTCCTCATCTTATCGTCCAAAGAGAAAATACTACTTATTGTCCTAATGTTTGATTGAGAATATTTAGAAACGGGAATTGCGTATTGGAAGAAAAATGGTATAAGAAAAAGATTAAAAACTAAAATAAAAAGTTAAATATGAACTACATGTCAGCGGTGCTCACCGTACTTATAAATGATAGCATGTGGTGTCTCTACTATATATATAGCATCATCCTATTTATCAATTATGTGTATAAAGTATAGTCAACATTTTTTTTATCGCATCGTGTTTGTGTTTAAACTTATTATGTTGACACGAAATTTAACACGATAACAAGAACTATCTTTTCAATATAAATTTTCTTCGTTTGAAAGGTAAATTGTATTCAACTCATGTAGAATCCGATTTTACAATCTCCTCCAACCAAGCTGGAAAAGAAGTTAAGAACTAGTCCAAATAGTTGGAATTAAACTAAGCATAGAAAACTGAGCAATAACATGTGCTGCTCTATTAGCAGTTCGATATGCATGAAAATCATCCAACAAAAACCTTTTTCTCAATATAAAATATTATATTCATTGAATTAGTTACACGTAACATATATATACTTAGCAATATACAATTTATAACATTAGATTGATACAAACATTTAATTTTTAGGGAATAATATTTCTTTCTTCCTTTTCAATATCCTCTTTCTTTTGTACAATTCCACCGCCCAATCGCGAGTAAACATCAAGAACATACTTCCAACTTCTACTTAGATAATGCTTGTTTTATTAACCGTCGGATCATCATTGATGTCCACGTGGCATGGAGATCTAACACCCACGTGGCAGCAAAAAGATGTGATCGGAATCTACGATCAAGAACATTCTACTTTTGATTGTTTTATTTCCTTTTTTTGATGGTGAAATAAAACCAAATAATATTCCATCGACCCCAATACTTCGTGGCTAAGGGAGTTAAGGCCCATTAGATTCTACCAATTTTTATTTTATTTTATTTTATTTTATTTTTCGAATTAATTATACGTATATTGTATACGTGTACGAAATGCATGTAAACTTTTTTCCCACATTTTGTTATAGTATTAATTTTATGTTTTATTTAATCCACAAACACTACCAAAATTATTCATCACCGACTTGTAATTTAACAATTCGAAATGGGCTAGCGATTAAATTGTATATTTTGATATATATATATATATATATATATATATATATATATACTAGCAAAATGATATGTTATTTTGCACGTAAAAGTTAGAAATTTAATGTATTTTCGATGTTTCATTCTTTTCTGTATTAATGTATTTTCTGGTATGATGTTTGGGTAGTAAACTCCATTAATACAGAAAAGAATGAAACATCTTGACTTATGATACATCATACATAGATGCAGTACTATTATGAATTTATTTTTTTATGACGAGAAGAAATTCAACATTTATTTGAGGGTTTTATTGGATAAATTTTGTTGTTCAATGTCAATTATATGAAAATTTAGTGTAACATGTTGGACCTAAAATTCACTCATTCCACCAAATAGACAAGCAAGGAGTATATATGTATTTTATACAGATATGGAGACATAATTTAGAATGAAAAATATCAATAAAGTTTCTTCATTATCCAAATCATAGGAAATTTAATTTGATTTTGCAACATACATTTTTTTTTTTTTGAGTATTTTGCAACATACATTCTCATGATGAGACATAATTACTTACATCAATATTATATATACTTCACTCCATCAATTCAAATTCATATATATATATATTGAGTGAAAAGATTATCTAAGTACCAATGCATGCATAATACACGTGCAATCAGGGACGGACACATAAATATATCTCGGGAGGCGTTAAAATTAAAACTTTTCGATGAAGGAGAGTGCTAAAACCATTTTTTCGGAAAATACATAACTATAAAGGGAAAAAGTCTTTGTTGGAGCCACTGCATGCAACATAATATTATTATTATTATTATCATAAACAATGGGAGATTAATTTATTTCCAGTAAATGAAAATACGAGACGAAAACACGATAAGAAATAAAGAATCTCGTCCTCAACTTGGAACATAAGCAAAATATCCAACTTTAGTAGTATTAATTAAAAAAGGAAAAGACAAAAAAGAAAAAAGAAAAAAAAGCCATTTAAATGGCTCTATAAAAAGGCATGCACACACGTACAACTCCATTATCAATTTATCATCAACAGAAAAGCTCTCAGACAAGAGAAAATCTGCACTGTTTTATCCAACAGAATTTTGAATAAAATTTTCTTTCCTCGAAGGATCGAAAACTAGGTTTGTAAGAAAAGAAGAAGAAAAATGGGAGTTGAAGGAACAATAGATTATATTGCAGATTTGATCAGCAGCACGAAGAGGAAGAAGAGAAAGCAGTTAAACACCGTTGATCTCAAAGTCAGAATGGATTGTGAAGGCTGTGGACACAGAATCAAGAATGTGCTCTCCGGCATGAAAGGTATATATTTCAAGAATTTCGATATTTTTATCGAGCTTATAAGATGTTTATAATTATAACATACCAATCCTCGTGAATTTTCATAAACAAAATATAATATAGGTTTCTCATTTTCCTCGACACGCGACAATTATTTTTTAAATTAGGGTTTTTTTGCAGCCTATTTCAAGAATCTTGATTTTTTTCCCGAGCTTACTATAAGATGTTTAGCAAAATGATTCTCGTGAATTTCTATATACAAAATAAAATTTATTACTCATTTTCATCAACACGTGCCGATTATTTGTAAATTAGGGAATTTTTGCAGCCTATTTCAAGAATCTTGAATTGTTGGCAGACTAATTCTTGTGAATTTTCATACACACAATTTACGTAGATTTTTCATTTCCCTACAATTATTTGGAGATTTTTGCAGCTTAATTATTCCATGAATCTTGATTTTGTTTTCTAAGCTTATAAGATGTTTATGAGACTGATTCTCGTGAATTTTCATAAACAGAATTTACGTGGATTTTTCACTTCCCTTGATACGTGCCGATTATCTGTAAATTGGAGATTTTTGCACCTTATTTGAAGAATCTTGATTTTTTTTTCTAGCTATCAAACTAATTCTCATGAATTTTCACAAACAAAATTTATTGATCTTTCATTTCCATTAGTATGTGCATGCCGATTAACCGTAAATTAGATAAATTAGTTAATTAATTTGCAGCTTATTTCAAGAATATTGACCTAATTTTCCCAAGCATATAATATGTTATAAGACTAATTCTCGATAAATTTTCATAAACATAATTTGATTATTTTTTCACTGCTATTAACACGTGACAATTATCTGTAGATTTAATAAAAGATGTTTTTATAATGTTAATGCAGGAGCAAAATCAGTGGATGTGGACTGGAAACAGCAGAAGGCAACGGTGTACGGATTTGTGGATGCTAAAAAAGTGTTGAAGAAAGCAAAGTCGACGGGAAAAAAGGCGGAGCCGTGGCCGTATGTTCCGTACGGCCTGGTCGCTCATCCCTATGCGAGCGGCGTTTATGACAAGAAGGCACCGGCGAACTACGTTCGCGGTACAGACGAGCCTGGCGTCGCCACCCTCAACCCGGTGGAGGAGAAGTATTCTCTCATGTTTAGCGACGACAACCCCAACGCTTGCTCCGTTATGTAGAGTTTTATCTAATTGTTTGTGTTTGGATCCGAATATAAATATATAAATTAATTAATATATGAAAGGCCGTGACTAAGATTTATCTTTAGTATCGTTTGAATTATACAATATAAATTATAATATGCGGTTTTGATGTATATTGACTTATTGAGTATAAATACTGAGTTTTTGTTTCTTACTTTTTATATTTATTTTTTTATTTCTAATTTTTAATTTTTCTGATTTATTATTATTATTATTAATATTATTATTTTCGAATCTTTGATGTGGAATTTCTGGTATGGAATTGATATTCACTTTAATTTTCAGCATCGATGTTGTTTTGAAGTCACTTGTGCTTTCCGTCGCCAGAAAATCGAGACTCGAACATAATTGTAAAAATATTGATAACTTGGTTATATAATTAAAATTTCGTTTAGATTGAAATACAAATTATAAATATCGAATATCTTAGCTATTAAATTGCAATTTCCCTTTTATATTCTCACGTCTCGGTTTCAATTTCAGTGGAGTCAGCCCTATTTTCCAATAGTTGAACATGATAATTTGACAATGAATCTTCATTCGGATTTATTTATTTAATTTTTTTTTATGAGAAAGGAGAAAACATACAAGAGAATTACAAATTAACTACATTTTCTGACTAAACTAATTATATAAATATATAACATTTGATAATTCAACGCTCTTTAACAACTAACACATTTCTATGAGCTATATTAAACCAAACAAACATCCATACATCAGTTGGCTTCAAATTCAATTACATAAAACTATAGATTTTCCTGCTTCATCTTCTCCAACACATAAATTCTCACCGAAGCTTCGATCGCTCGATCTTGCGGCCATCCGTACCTGCACAAGTCCAGGCAGGGAAATGGAAGGAAAACCATAAGAAGCTTGGTTCCTTTGTTTCATTTTTATTTTTTATTTTTTTTTCCATTTTCTTGTGAGAAAAATGAAATATATTGATAAAGAAAGCAAATAACTGCAAGTACAAACATATAAATACAATCTTTTTACAAAAAAAAAAAAATGGAAACAGTAGGAAAAAGAGCCCCAAAATAAAAGCAAATTTGACTGTCCTCAAAGTCTCAGATTTTAAGTTAAGAGATGCAGATCTCCATCGGTATAATAATTGCTCGCACTTCCCATGGTGATGGAGGAAGAGCGAGAGCGTTCTTGCTTAGGTCTTTAAGTGTAGAGAGAAACTTACATTTCCCATTATATTTTAATTATGAAATGAAAATTCAACAGTACACATGTAATCTAATTGTGAAAGAAAAATATCAAACTGAGACATAATTTAAATAGAGGGTTGGATATTTGAGAGCATGTCCCATTATTTTTTGTTGATGAAATAAAGTAAACACAAGATACTACTACTATAATCCAGAAACTTTTACAATTCAAATGCTAGTGAAAACCATACTGCATCGACAAGATGTTTGGATCGATAAAACTAACCTTAGTAAAGTGTATTGTCAAAAACCCATGGCTCGCGCTCAAAGAGTTCACGTCCATTCATCTGAACTACTCCTGCCGCTATATCCTCCGCACGCTTCCTTGCAGCTTCCTCGTTTCTGGCGGAGGCATCAGCATCCTGTACAAAACATTATGACATATATAAGACGCCCAAATCAAACAAGAAAAAGAATCAGGTTTGCTATATCCCCTGTATAACACACTTGTCGACCCTGGAAGGCTTTATAGGTTGCACTCCACAGGAATATGCTTCACCATGAACGAACTACTTATACTTTGATACATTGATCTATGAATCTCATTTCTTTCAGTTATTAGTTATTGCTCTTTCCATTACCTAAAACGAAAATTCAAATGATCTATATGCTAATGAGCGTAATGACCAAAATACCAACTCACAACATTTTGGTCAGTTTTGGGCCCAAATAACTTGTTCGTTACTATTCAATCCCACTATCAGCTACATTAATTACAGAATACATAAATTTAATTGGATCAGTTGAAACAGAAAACAAAAGCTTCTTCTAACTTATTCAGCATTCTAAAATTAATAGTATGAAGTACCACTATATTCTCTTGAGAAGTCCATTTTTCACAATTAGGCATATCCCATAGGATCCTTTTGGTGCTACATCCTTACTTCAGCAAGCAGAACACGACTAGTGGCTAACAGGGAATAATATTGTATAGTACATTAAGATGTGCATTCTGCATACGTGCTATATTAGATATCCATTATTTTATTTCTTTAATTACTTTTCTGTTCATTTCATACATTTAGGTGGTGTTTGGTTTGGAGGATGTGATTGATAACATGTGATAGGATAGGATGAGATTATATGGTTGATTAATAATCGCTCAAAATTTGGAAGGACAAATAATCACTCAATTGGTGGATGTGATCAAGAGTCTACTTTTTCATCACGACCAAATCATTCAAACCAAACGTTTGATTAGGTTGGATAATTTTATCAATCAAGCCTTATCAAGTCTAATCAATCAAACCAAACGTCACCTTAAAAGATACAAAACAAACTTCAAATGGTAATTTGGCAAAATAAAAAGAAAATACAACATTTAGCGCAAGTATAACAGAACTAATATCCAATTTTTCCGCGTACTGATGTCAACGCACCTTTCAAAAATGGATCATATTTCCTATTTTTTCAATAGCAAACTATGATTATCACCTCATTCCAAGCCGGCAATGATTAATTGAAGCAACATGAAAGCATATCTCAACTAAACGAATGATGGTCTATGAGATCAAATCGAAATCCCAATCCCAATCCCAATACCAATCCAAAACCCTAGACTGTCCTATATTTCCATTACATTATGCAAAGTTCAAGACACAGAAATATTCTCAAATTTAAATCTCAAAAGAGCTAAATTATATGTCCACCAAACAAATGAACAATCTTCAACATCAATTGGATAAAATCTCAAATCTTTCACAAGAAAAATGCACATTCAATCCAAAAACGCCAAACACAAACTTCCAATTTCGTAAATTGTTTCGAACTCCATCATTAAGACATCAACAATCATGTATCAATATCAATTGTTAACCAAAATATTAGATTAACTGGCCGCGCACATACGAGAACAGCTGAGATAAAACAAAATACTTCAAACAAAATGGAAAGATAAATCATGAAACGGAGAAAGTTAGAGGTAGAACCTTTCGACGTTTCCAGGCGGCGAATTGAGTTTCTGTAATGGAATTAGGGCTCGGATTTGTCGCAGGTTTTGCTGCTTCTGGATTCTTCTCGCCTTCCGCATCCGCACCCATATATTCTCCGACGGCGGTTCAGACGGCAGAATGGACGGCGGTTGTAATGACGGTTATTTAAGAGAGAGAGAGTCGACACGGTTTGTAAAAATAATTTTAGTGATAATTGCAAATTAGTACCCAGCCTTTGAAATCTTTTTCGATTTGAAATATTGTAAATAATCCAATATTTGAAATATTGTAAATAAATAGCCCAATTTTTATATTTTTTTTATAAATTCGACATATCAAGTTTTTTTAGGCATCCGATAAAATGATTTGGCACGTTCATAAAATCTCATAACAACGTGGATTAAGATCTCATTCTATATATACTACGTTGTCATAATTCATAAATCTTTGAAAAATATACGATGACTTAGTATATACCGAATGAAATTATAGTCGTCATAATTCATAAATCTTTGAAAGATATACGATGACTTAGAATATACCAAATGAAATTATAGTCCACATCGTTGATAAACGCGTCAAATCGGTTTGTTCGGGATAAAAAAAAAAGGTCAAATCTACAAAATTAAAAAGTTTGGATATCTTTTTGGTAAAATTTTAAATATCTGGTATAAATTGTAAAAGACATTAAAAGTTATTTAATTCGCACTAAACCCAATAGTTTTAGTAGTATTAATTTCGGAAATATACATGATATGGATTGAGGGTTGCCCATTGAATTGCAATATAATGTATCATCATTTATATCACAAATTCCTTTTCTTTTTCATAAGATTTTAATTAATTTTGCTTGAATCAGAGATAATGATCATCAAATATTAAAAGAAAAATCTGAATCCTAGCCGAATTAATAGTTGCTGAGGACTGAGGTTTTTAATTTTATATGTGTTGCACTTGGGTACTTCATGATGTACTCATACATCCGGTTCAACCCGACCCGCGACCCGACTCACCCGACCCAATCAGCATTGACCGGTCAACGGTCAATGTCTGACCGTTGACTTTTTTGTTTTGTTTTTTTCCTCTTCGCATTCGGCTCCGATTTTAATTTATAGATTATGATTGTGGCAACATTAATGTTTTTTAGCTCGCTCCGAGGCCTTCGGCTCCCCTCGCTCGACTCTAGAAAAAAATTAAATTAAAAAAAATAAAAAGTCAACGCGGTCAACGTTGACCATTGACCGGTCAATGTTGACCGGCGGGGTCAGACGAGTCGGGTTGAACCGGATGTATGGTACATCATGATGTACATGAGTTTTTGCCATTTTATATAGATATATGAAAATAAGAATAATTGAAATTACATCTACAAATAATATTCCCTTTCACACTTTTATCACCACGTTACAAACTTACAAACACACATAAAATCGAAGCGTTGATATCGACCATGTCATAAGTCATCTTATTACAATATCCTATCATACTCGAGATATGTCGATGTTACATGAATCGAGAGTTTAACAACTATACAAACCATTCAATTTGAGACGAAGAGATGCCTCCACAGCATCAGCTACAGAGAGGAAAATCAATCCAGACCCCATTTTTTCTATGAAATTTGCTGCCTTCATTTTGCTAATCACTTGCCATCTTGGATTTGCCATTGCTAGCTATATAACAATGTAAAAAATATATTAATAAATACTCTACGCGTCATATAGTAATAACTAGAACAGTCAAAATGTCGGGTAGCCCAATTTGAGACTTGAATCGGAACAATTCAAAAACTCTTTTCGACACCCATAATATAAGTTTTTTTCAAATGTAATAATCATGGCCAATACGATCCAAAATCGAAAATTGGGTTTGACTAGGTCATGTTTGACATCAAACCATTCGGCCCGGCCTGAAAAACAACCGGGTCACAAAAAATGTAGCCTAGACCGCCCAAGATAATACTTTTACTGCAAATTTGGTCGGCCTGAGCACATCTGGTTTGAGGCTATTCTGGGTCAGATCGGGCCAGTCCAAAATTCGATCGGGTCTCTATTTTAATAGCCCATACCTGCTATTTTCGGGCCGGGCCAAAATTTGATAGCGCCGTACATATCCAATAGCGAAAGGCATGCATATATATGTGTTTTCATATTAATGAGGGTTTTTATTTAGTTTTTATTATTGATTTTTTTGGTTTACCTCTATTCCTCGAGAAATCAGTTTCTTATGCAGTTCCTCAATAGCATGAATTCCGGTGGTATCAATGTTCATCACATCTGTCACAATAACATATAAAACTCAAATTAATTACTTTCAAATGTAAAATTGATCGTAAAATATTTTTATTCATTGCCTTGAGTTTGCAAAAAAGGGATAATCGATTTTTGAATTTGAATTTTGGATTAAATATTATAAAAAAAAAGAAACATAAATACAAAACTTACTGGTCATGTCGAGGATCATGACACGAATCCCAGCTTTAGTACTTTCGTTCATCTCTTTTTCATCGGACAGCCACTTCAAAATCCTAAATACCAGATAAAGAAATTTAATATATTGTGATAATTAGATCATTATATTAATTTGAAACCCCCCCTAAAATAAAATAAAAATAAAATAAAATAATAATAAAAAAATACCTTTCTCGGATGAAATTAGCATTTGCAAAGCATAGAGTTCCAGAATTAATTCGAATAATTATGATGCCTGGAACTTTGGTGGCGACAGGAAATTGATTAATATTGCAGAAAATATCTGTTCCTGGAAGTCTACCTAGTACTTCTGTACTAGGTTTAATAGACAGCAGAATTATCTTGCCAAATGAAATACCCACCTGCATGCAATAAAATTTTATCAAAAAATAAATAAAATTAAAGATATAACTAGAGAATATTATAAATCCATTAGTTTATTTTGAGTTTGACGTGTTGGTTTGTAAGTTGTGATTGTTTATGATCCTGAATAAAAAACTACATAGAGAGAGAGAAGATATTTAGGAGTAATCAAACTATTAGTCCGGCCGACCCAAAAATCATGTGAAAATGGAATCAAGCCAGACCGGGCCGACCCAAAAATCATGAGTGTCGATCTTTTGGAGTCTACAAAATACGGGCTTTTTATGGTGATAGCAAGCCTATGGCTTATTTTTTCGGGTCGGGCTGGTCCACTCAGAATTTTACGAGGCCTAACAAATCATGGCCCAATCCGATTTAAAATTGAAGACTGGGTTAAGTCGGATCATATTTGACATCTCTAATACTTATTAAGTATACGACGGGTGGTCAATTTAAAGATGTTAAGACTGTTGGTAAGATTCGAAATATTGACTCTTCGGTTATAGGCTCATTGGCTCCACTAATTAGAACTCGTATAAAAAGTTGAGTTTGCAATTCTCTTAGAATGATTATAAATTCTTTATTCTTGCATGAAACTTGTTGTTCAAATTAGAATAAAGCAGCTTTCACCATTAAAAGCAAAACAGAAAACGAAATTTCATTCGGCAGAAATGATGTTTGCCAACAATATATCATTCAACATAAGTCATAACAGTATAATTAATGCGCCACTAAATGAAATGTCATTTTCATGACAAGAAAATAGGAATGGGGGAAAATAAAAGAAAGAATTTGGAAAAAATTAATAATATATTCATATATTTATTGCATTACGCTTATTCTATGTGACAGACTCGACTTAATACTACAAATTCATGGCCTGATTGGGCTACGAAAACATAGGCCCGACCCAGAATGCCGACATGGTGAATTTCCACTATAATTTAATTTTGGATAAAAAAATGAAAAATCAAATCTAATTAATTTTCTGATCTGCACTGACCCGAGATTTCTAATTGGTTCGATGGTAAAATCGGGCTAGCCGGATTTTGACCGTTCTATTTCTACTTGAGAACTTAATTTCAATTTTCTAACATTACATCTAATTAGGTCATCCGTGGGGAGCAAAATAATTAATTTTTGATATATTTGGTTTATAGAATTATGAATGTAAAGATAAGTTTATTGTTTATTGCAATGTACGTTTCTTAGGACTCGATTGAGTTCAATCGATTCAACTAAAGTCAGCCGTCATTGAACATATATATATTTTTCCATTATATTATGCATGTAAAAAAACTAAAACATTATATTATAATTTATAATAAAAATAACGTAAATAATCAAATAGGACTTTTCGTAAATCAACTAAGTATCACATAAACAAAAATAAATATTACCTGAAAGAATGTTGTTTACTTTATTCATTTTACCCGAATTACGCTTTTTCACTCACTTTTCTAGTTACTTTTCCTCGACCATTTTTGAATTAAAACGAAGATTCCTAGCTAGTTACATTGAACCTGGACATGATTTCTAAATGGTTCTCTTATTGTGGGAAATTTGCTTTATTTTTTCCAGATATAAAATTAGTGGGTGTATTTTTTCATTTTTAGCGGTGGTCACAAATCAAGAATCGGAATAGTCATACACGACACAACGTATATGACACAACATTGATATGAATCAACTATTAAGCAACTTTAAATAATTACTATTTTGGTTGCACTCAATTTTTGTCGCGTCTAGCTAACTATCAATTAAGCTCAATATTAGAGAATATATGAGGACCCACAAAAACTTTATTTTGGATCAGTCTTAAGATATATATATATATATATATATATATATATATAGGGATTAGATCATATAGAAACTAGTCCAAGTGTGGGAACTAGGAACCAATTTGAACCGTTGATCTTTGTATGATCTATGGTTGTTATTATTCGAAGCATAAATATATATAGATTTAAGCATGATTTTATATAAGCATTATTATTTATGCAAAAAAGCATGAATCTTATTAAGCATAACTATATATTTATTTAAGCATGACTATATATAGATTTAAGCATGTTCTCAAGTTCTCACGGGAGGAATTGTTTTTATACTAACCCATCCCTATATATATATATATATATATATATATATATATATATATATATATATATATATATATATTCTTAATCAAAACCCAATTATTGTTCCAGTGATTTAACCACCACAATCAAATCACTAAAAATAATAATAATAATAATAATAATAATAATAATAATAATAATAATAACCACCAAAATGGTTGGTGTGTGAAGTTTGCATCCCTTTTTAAAGATAATTCTAATTCGGTGTTCTATAATATCATATTACACATCTATTTTTTGTTTGTAGAATGCATAAACCTAATATAGATATTCTTTTAGCAAGATAATATACAAAATTGCTACTGATTGGATGGGGATATATAATAAAATAAAAATGGGCCATATTTGAAATTTGACCTAAAAAAATTCGCAATATTTAGGATTGATTGATTAAAACAAAAATTCCAGTGAACACACACACAAAGAATAATTTTAAAGTGCATGCAATTAATTCGACAACTCGAGTACATAAAATAGGGTTTCTAAATTTGAACAAACTCAATTCGAGTTAGATTATTAAATTGTGGGAGAATCTCTCTCTACATATGCACAGTCTAATAGGGTTTGATCATATCTATGGTGTCATTACTCGGTTTTGATCTTTTAACATCAATAACATCGGTATACCATCTAATAGGTCAAGATTCATGAGACGGGTAAAGAAGTAAATCTAATCACTACCAAAATGCGTACTATTAAAATTATGAATATGTTGCCAACTATATGTTCATATTCAAGTGTGGTTACAGTCTGACCTGCAAATCTTGATCAGTCAGACATCGTGTTACATATTTTTATATTTTATATTTGGTGTCGACCAAGTTATTATCACTATAGATATGTGATCCTAATAAATTTCTAGTACACGGCACACAAATTCTAGGGAGTTCAATCACACAAAATGGATATGCAAGTCATGAACGAGATACATAGTTTAAGAAATAGAAGAACTACGTACCGCGACGAGGAGGCCGATTTCGACCGAGCCGAACAAGACCCCTAAGAAGGCGCCAAGACACACGAGGAAATCCAACTTGTCCACTTTCCATATGCTATAAGCTTCGTTTATGTCTATAAGTCCGGGCAGCGCAGACAAAATTATTGAGGCCAAGATTGCAAGTGGAGTGTAGTACAAAAGCCTCGTGAACAATAACAACGATATCAACACTGTGATTGACATCACAATGTTCGATACCACGGTCTCACACCCTGCACTGAAGTTTACCGCAGTTCGAGAAAACGAACCTGTGCAGAGAGACGAAGCCAGAATTTTAAATAAATGATAGATATACACGCAACATGTACTGATAAAAATTCATGACCTGCATGCGGACTCATTAATTAGCCCATATGGAGAACATTTCTTGAAATGTGTGTGTTTTCTTAAAATATAAATATATACTCATAATCTTAAAAATGTATAAATTGTATTCATGTTCACCAAAATAAGCAAGATAGTTGATTGAGTGTGCATTTCGAGTTTGAAGATACAATAGTTCTAGGAACAATATGTATATTTTACCTTTCGAAATTATATTTTTTTACTTTTTGACTAAAAAAAATTGATTGAAGGGCAATTTTGTCCATACATCCTAAATTAAAGTGGGTGAAAGAAACAATATATATAATTATGAAAAATTTCTCACCAGTTGCTGCATAACAAGAAGTGAAAGATCCAACAATGTTCATAGATCCCATGGCTACCATCTCTTTGTTCCCATCCAAATGGTACCCTTTAATGGAAGCAAAAGATCTCCCAACAGCAATAGCTTCCTGTTACATATATACATAAAATTTCTAGAGAGAGAGAGGGGGAGAGAGATCACGTGCCTCAATATTTAATTTCTATATCTCATCCGTGTCACACTATTAAATTCATTAATTCAATAGTATTTCTTAAAAATAAAATGACTATAGTATAATGAATTCTAAATAAAATTTATTACTAAAAATAGATTAAAATTATATACCCTAGTTATGGAGTATGGAGTAATCATCACTTATTGACAAAACACAATTATACACTTTGATTGGGTATAATATAAATTCTAAATAATAATAAAATCAAACTAAAATACGAGAAATTAAAATTGAAGATAAAATGTAGAAAAAACTTAAAAAAAGATTGAAAGTGGAACATGTGGGAGTGGGATACCGAAAAGTGAGTGAGAGAGAGAGAGAGAGAGAGAGAGAGAGAGAGAGAGACATACAGTGAGAGCTACAAGTGCACAAATCAATCCAATTTTGGCTGCTTCCCCAACATGCTGAGCTCCAAATTCAAGCTGATGAACTGAGATGGGATTCAGACCACCTTTGAGATGTTTGACGATCTTTACGCCATGTTTGTCGGCCTTCGTTAAGTACACGATTAAGGTTGATAACATCACTGAGAAGAGCGGCGCCATTGCTGGTACCCAGAAAAGCTTCTTCTTTCTTCTTCCCTGCAGTTATTAATTTCATAATTTAATTTCTCACTTCTTACCAAAACCTTAAACCAGTCGAAAATATGGCCGTTTTTCACTAATCATAACTTACGATGAAGCGGGTGACTAGGATGAAGATCAGAAACGAACATCCCAGAACGAAATTTAATGGATACCACTGTTGCAAATTAAAAAAAAAAGTACAAAATTGTCAAGAATTCGATATTCTTGAAAAAAAAATAATTATCCATTTTCGGAAAAAACTAGATTAATTACTTGGTGATGAAGGGCTTCGACGACAGCTCCAAAAACGGAAATCACGTCCGTTTTAGAGGTGAAATGGTTGATTCCGAGCAATCCCTTGAGTTGCTGCAGGCCTATAACAATGGCGGCGCCGCCCATGAATCCCACGATCGCGGCATGAGAGAGAAAGTCGATGAGAAATCCCAGCCTAAAGATGCCGAACATCGCTTGGAAGGCGCCGGTGAAGAAGGTGACGGTGAAGATGATCCGCCTGTACAATGCCGGGTCGACGGCCGGGTCCACCACCTTCGAGACCATCGCGGAGAGGAGCAGCGAGACGACGGCCACGGGCCCGATCGCGATCTCCCTCGAACTCCCCATTAGGGCGTAGATCAGAGGTGGCACCACGCTCGTGTCTGAAAGTTTTGCATAAATCGTTGCATGATTGAGTATTTGAAAGATTATTATACAGGAAAAAAAATTTAAAATCATTAGCCTATATATGTTATTTTGATTTATCTGAATTATCGCTCAAAGTAAACGCCCGTTTAAAATATAAGAAAATGGTCTTACATAGTCCATATTGAGGATCAAGCTTGGCCAGATTAGCATACCCAATACTCTGCAAAAGAATTTCAATTTTAAATATATTATATTTCCTTACCACCGTAGTAAAATCACGTGTATGAAACGACATCATCAATCGACACACCTGCGGGATGCATAGACTTGCTAGAGTTAGGCCAGCCATGAGATCATTCTTGAACTTGGTGGCTTTGTAGTTTCTACCCCATTTCAAGATAGGAAATAGGCCTTGTAGGAATACTATAGGCCTATTAGTCCGACCGTGCTGCCCGGAATTTTTTCCGGGCAGCACGGTCTCCTTGATGGAGGCATAGAGCTGCCTCCATGCTGCAGGCGGGTCGGGAGAGCTGAGCAGCCATTTGGTCCTCTCCGACCCGGCGGAGGCGGAGGCGGAGGCGGCGGCGTCCATTTGCTGTAACTCCATGGTGAAGGTTTCAGCAGGAATAGTGGCGGCCATGAATAGTACTTATCTTAATTAATTTGAAGTGTTTGGGTGAACCCAAGAGAGAGGTTAGAGAGAGAGAGAGAAGATTCGGCAAACACACTTTAAATACCAACCCTCCATGCGGTGAGGGGCCTTGAAAGCACCACGCCATTTTTGCAGTGTGAATAAATTAATCTGTTACTAGATTTTGATGTTACATCGAGTAGATTATAGTCGAGGTCAAAAGTGGTAATGAGAGATGATGCTCAAATCGAAGGTGTTTAATTTTCTAGCTACCTCCTCAATTAGCCCTTACCCGTTGCAAAAGTTTGTGTGAGATGGTATCACGATGAAAAGGGTAAAAAATTTGGATGTAAATTCATATTGGAAGACGAATTATAAATATGACACTGGATACAGTTTGAATGAATTAGAATCTTTAACCTAATTATGCCCGATCCTTGTCAATCGGTTTGATTCCGGCCCAGTTCGTCTTTGTATATTGGTGGAGGATTACGTTGTGGTCGCATGCTAACGACCTCCGCCAACATAATATAAAAATCCATCGTTAGCTTTTTTTGTGCGTTTTTTGCAGAGTCTTATTTGATTATTACTCCCTTCGTCCTCAAACTTTTCATAAAAAATTCCCGCCTAAAACTTTTCAAGAGTCTTATTTGATTATTACTCCCTCCGTCCTTGATAAGTGTAGTCTACTTTCTTTATTCGTCTGTTCTCCATAAGTGTGGTCCTTCCTTAAATGGATATGACCCACTTAAAATTTTATCCTTTTACCCTGTAAGAGTAACTAACACTACAACAAAGTGGGTCACATTCTCCACTCACTACACATCTACCTAACATCCTTCTTAAAACTCGTGCTCCTCCCTCCGGACTACACTTATCAGGGATGGAGGAAGTAATTTTTAGCATTGGTGCAGGGAGGTAGATGTCGTTCTTATAGAATGCGCTTTAAGTAAATCCCATCTGTGTGAAATGATTTGAAAATCACGTAGAGATAAATTACACTAGAAAAATCTCATGCGACATGTTCAATCAATATTACGTCTAACTTATATATTATATATCTTTATTTAATTTAAATGGTTTAATTACCAAATTTTAAAATTAAGTTGAAATACTAATGTCATGTAATTCCATGTATATAATAATATTTTTCTATGAAAAACACTTATTCTTATAAGAATATATATATATATATGTACAGTACGTAACAACTCATAAACTAAGCACAAATTTTGTCTGAATACAATTGTTTAAGCTCACGTGATCTATTTGCGTTATATAAGAAAAAAGTAATTAATCTCCCTGTAATTTTGTACATTAAACATTATGAAACCAGCACTATTTTTTATAATAAAATAATCTAATACACTTTGATTTTAGCTTATAATTTGGACACTTCATATTTACTTTGTAACATTTAAAATCAGCAACAAATTTCCTTTTCCGTAGTATAGAAATTAAGGAAGAAATAATATAATGATGATGAATAAGTGTACTATAACTGTAGATGATTTATCTCTTGAATGTAAAATATCATTAATATAAGGGTTAATGGCCTGTAAATTCCTCAACTTTCAACAATTTCTGGTTTTGCTCTCCATCTAAAGATTCTGCGTGTAAATTCCTCAACTTTCAGCAATTTCTGGTTTTGCTATTCGCCTAAAGATTCTGCCTGTAAATTCCTCAACTTTTAATTGTTTGTGATTTTGCTTCCGGCGATGGGATCCGGCAAGAATAGTTTTGGAACTGGATCGACCCACCCACTTTCTCTCTCTCCAAAATTAGATTGCTAGATTTGTCAGTGTACGTTTTTCCTTCATATGAATGTGAAAATTATTATTCTGGCTATTTGTAGATTTGATGAATTCAAGACTGTATGGGTGTGAGTAGGATTTAAAATTCTTGTGATTTTATGGGTGCCTTCTAGCGCATTATCTGTATTTTCTCGATTGAATTATCTCTGCGAGAATGAAAGAATGCAGGGGAGAACGAGACTGAGTGAGGGGTGGGGATGATGACATGAAATATTTATATATGCCACGAGAGTGCCACATAGATTAATTTAAGCGATGTACGTCTATAAATTTCCAAAACTATTCTTGACGGATCCCATCGCTGGAAGTAAAATCAGAAATAACTGAAAGTTGAGGAATTTACAGGCAGAATCTTTAGGTGGAGAGCAAAACCAGAAATTGCTGAAAGTTGAGGAATTTACAGGCAGAATATTTAGGTGGAGAGCAAAACCAGAAATTGGGGCATTACCCCTTAATATAATGTGACATCAAGAATCATAAAAGTAAAAGAAATATTTTCTCTATTGACGCGCGCAAGATGTTTTTAAATTAAATTTTTGCTGTTTGATAGTGAGTTATGAAATTCTTCTTTATTTGAATATATCTAGGAAACTAAATGAGAGTGTGATCATCATAAAATCCATCTCTATCATCTTTACGACGAGGTAATTCATATTCATTATTCGAGATGCGTATGCTGGCTTGATAAACCTAATTTCGAAAAAATGTCACGAATGGCATTACAAAATTACAAATCATCTCAAAATTTAATTATGTATTTTCTGCAATTAAATAAAACTTTTCATTTCAGAGGACCGTATCATTTTTATTTCAAATTATAAGGATATATTAAAAAAAAAATCAAGAAAAACTATTAAAAATTATTTGATCTGAGACCCCACAATAAAACCTACCAAATTAACATGTCATCTTGTCGTGATATTTTCGCCAACTCTCCACTAGGGATTTTCGTAGGAACACTTACTCCCTTATATAGAAAGGTAAGAACGATGCACTTTTATCACGTCATTATCACGTCGGGTGATGTATAAACTGTTGTAACTTAATGCATAAACTATTTAATGTATTTTGAATATATAAATCGCAGTAACTTAATTAATGCATTAATGATGCATAGTACATGTTTATTACTCCCTTCGTCCTACTGAAATCGTCATGTTACTGTTCGACACGGTATTAAGGAGAAAGGTAAAAAGAGAGAAAATGGATATGTTCCGTTACTTTTGAAGGGTTAATTTTATATTTTTTGGAAAATAAGACAATTTAAATGATACATCCCAAAAAGAAAAGGAAAATAATTTTAATGGGACGGAAGGAGTATTTGAAATACTAATAATAATAATAATAATAAAATACTAAATATAAACTACACGTTACCGATGCTCACAAATGGTATGCGACAATGTTACCCAGTAAAATGATATGTACATAAATACTTAAATACCCCATTAGATTAGAACGGAACAATGATTTGATATGACAGAAGTTGACCTATGTGAATAGCCGCCCATCATGGAATTATATAAGTTCAAAAATAGTGATACAATTTGGAGAGATATATATCCAATTCAAACGAATACAATGTAGATGATTTTATTTTTAGTGATGATTTGAAGAAAGGATTAATTTGTTTTCAATGATAAATTGAGTTGAAACAATTTCGAGAATACTTAGATAATTATATGACAATGTATGCAGAAGGAATCAATTATTAAAAATAATATTTTTAATTAGATAATATTAAGATCGAGATATAATATTTATACTTTTTTGAATATAATATATGTTTAATTAGCAGTAGAAATTTATAATAGTGGCAATATTTAGTAGAGGAATCTATAGGTAGAAGTAGAACTCATTATTACTATTATAAAAACGAACACCAAATTTGGACGGTGAAGACCGACTAGGCGTCCAAAAGTCTTCTCTAGTCTTTTGTCTTGACAACTTCACTTGATTTTAGAACTAAACTTCAAGTAAGCAAATTCTCTCTCTCACACACACACACACAAAATATATAGATAGAAATTATATACCGCTCACCTTCCGTGAGCATCTTTCGTGGGCATCGATCACCGTTCGTCCATATTAGCATAATTCTTTTTAATTTTTTTAATGATTTATATTCTAATACCCTAAAAATTAATACTCGAATCATTAAATATACAAAATACATAAAATTAAAGCTCGATTTATCTTATTATTCATTTCTTTGAAGTTAGAGGGAAAATGAACAAATCGAGCTTTGATTTTTATGTATTTTGTATATTTATAATGATTCAAATATTAATTTTTAGGGTATTAGAATATAAATCAATAAAAAAATTAAAAAGAATAATGCTAATATGGACGAATGGTGATCGGTGCCCACTAAAGGTGAGCGACATATCATTCCTCTATGAATATATATATAAACTTAAAGTAAACAAGGACAAACATAGTAAACATTGTTGATGGTGTTTTCTAAATTTCGAGTTCGAGATTTTTAAAAAGACAGTTTACTTGTAATTCAATTTGGCGATGAAGGCTTTTTACGGATTTATGCACAAAATTCCGGTGGCAATTTAACAATTTTATAACATGATCACCATAACTAATTAATTACAATGTCATATTGATAATTAAATGAGAGCACTTCAATATTATTTCTTTGAAAAAAATGAAATATTGATTAGCATACCTAACATAGTGTGTGTGTGTTCTGATAACTTGAAGATGGGTTCAGCTTATTTAATGGTCCAGGCAACATTTTCATGGGGCAATTTTCCAATAATATATGTGGCTTTTGGTTATTGCTTTATTTAGTGCTCTACTCTTTTTTGAATGATCAAATCCACTAACCTTGGAAGTGTATGGAATAGGTTCCATTGATTTTTTTGTATCCTGATTGGGAGAGCCAACAATTATTTTTTTATATGACGTGGAGAAATTTCTCGTTATATGTGGGTTTGCTTCAGATTGATAACGATTTGAGGTCTGGATACATATAATGTAATTGGTGTGATTTGAATTTGAAATATTTAGCCACATAAATTTCCGTTCGACCAGTAAGTCATCTCCAAAGGAACTTCAATATTCTTTATTATCGATACATATCTAGTATATAATAATAAATTAAAAAAATATTGTTTTGATACATGATGACAATAAATAAGTGAAAAATTGGTTAAAACAACTATTCATAATTGATGGTATGTCCCGAATATATTTCAATTTTTTATTTAATTTTGTAGTTTCTATTTTTGTATAACTGAAAAGGAAGTATCTTATAAAAGATCATATATATGTTTGAATAAAAGATCTCCCCTACTAAAAGAAAATTACTAAACGTTGACCTATAAAAAGAAATTTCAATATGTGTAGCACTTACTAAAAAGTGAATTAAACTTGATAATTTTTTATTGGACTGTTCTCATGTCTACATGCAATTGTGATGCATAGTTGCAATTCCTTTTTCTGTGTTGAGTATGACTTTAGAGTGGAAAAGAAATGAATTTGACGTTTGATATATCAACTATAGAAACTTTAATTCGGTATCATCAATCTTGTACTTATTTAACAATATAAGTCCCAATATGCATGCATTTGAATATATACATATAGGGATTAGGGAAGAATATATATGTATATATATGTGTGTGTGTGTCTGTGAGTGAGTGAGTAGTGTGTGTGTTTTATAGAGCATTTATTCTATGTCGATCGAAGTTCTTCAAATGATCTTATCTTCATTTTCCATTTATTTTCTGCATTTGACCTAATCTTATCCTACCATTATGCATGTCTATCCCATATCCTACTTGAGAAAATGGATTGTAAATTATTGAATGTGCGCGAGACGGTTTTACAGGACATGTCAAGATCTGAATCCAAATTCATAGTTATAAATTACAAATATGTCATCGATTATGTGTTTGAATCCAGATATTTGACTTGTCTCATTATGAGGTTGTCTCACACAAAACTCCACCTTATTATAATTTCTTTTATATTTTCTTTGTAACTGACAGACGAAGTCTGCATCGGCTATACAAATATGCATGCTCTAGCCTCTAGGTAAACTACGTACGTTCATGTGTAATAGTTTAATTTGCAAACCACACATGAAAGAAAAATTATTATATTATGAAATTAATATAATTTAAAATGCATAGGTCTCCAAAAATAATTACCAAATATTGATTAACCAAGAAATATAAAAACTAATTCTCAATTATGGTAGACTAATACATATATATATATATTATATTTAAATGATAAACAAGAAATATAAGTATATAACTTGTACAAATATCAAGTCAAAAAGTTGACATGAAATTTTAAGGGTAAATTCTTCCAACAATAAGCTTAATTAAGCTTTTTTTTTTCTTCATTTTGAGACGATTGTTTGTTTTAAGGGTAATTCTAAACGTAGCCCTCATTTTACTCTCTATAGCCCCTATTTTAAAAAATTATAAAAATAATAATAAATGTACTATCTTACCCTTATAATCCCAATTTAAATTCATAATAAAATAACCACTCTATCTAATAAGTATAATTGAATAATACTCCCTCCGTCCCAATAGTAAGGTCTCACTTGCTTTGGGCACGGTTATTAAGAAACAAGAGTAAAAGGAGAAAAAGTAGAGTAAAAGTGGTAGGTCCTACAGCTTTTGAAGAGTTGATTATTTCCATTTTTGGAATGAGATCTTGCTATTGGGACAGACAAAAAAGGAAAGCGAGACCTTGCTATTGGGACGGAGGGAGTAAGACCTAAAAAATGTCCATAGCCCCCAACTCATATCAGAGAAAAACATGTTGATCGATGACAATGATGATACCAAATTTTAAATTGAAATTATTCAAGAAATCAAGAATTTTAATTATATTCAAATTTATTAATTTCCACTGGAGAAAAAAAAGATGAGATAAGGAGAAAATGGGGTGATGAGTTCTGCTCAATCGAAGATGGACGGACATCTCCCACCAGCAGTTGGCGGCGAACGGCAGGATGAGGGTGCTTCTCTTCAACCAGGATGGAGAAGAAGAATGAGCAGAGATAGAAGCAGGTTTGGGAAGAGGGGAAGTCGACGTTCACAGATTTCGTCTCTAGTACGACGACAACTTCAGTTTCGGCGATCAAAGAGTCGATTGGACGAGATGAATCCGGTGGGGTTGAGGCGAGAAAATTTCAATGACGACGATAAGACACTGATGCTTAGGGGATACACTGTAGATGGACATAGTTTAAGAAATTTGGAAAACTGAAGGTGTAGGAATAGAATTTCTTATGAAGATTATTAATTAGGTGATGGATTGAATAATTATAATAAATAGATTATATGAATTTTTGAAGCAACAACTTGCGGAATGTTTGAAGTTAATTGCTTCTTCTTTGTCATTTTCCTTCAAATTTTCACTAATCACAGAATTACAGAGTTGGGGTTATAGTTTTGCAGAATTAAAGAACTAGAGGCTATAGTTTAAGTTTAGCGATGGTTTATTACTATTAATTGTAGTCATCAGGTAATTATAATTTTTAGGGCTATAGGGATACAATAATAAAATTTATATAATTTTAATTATTATTTTTAAATAGAGGCTATAGAGAGTAAAATGAGGGCTATATTTAAAATTACGCTTGTTTTAAATTATTAATCGTGTGATTATTGACATATTCTTTGACCTACATATGATCGTGTGATCCTTCATCTTTATGGGCTGATTGTTTAATTTTGATCGGGCCGAGGCCCGAAGTATGACTTATGGGCCCACTATATAGTGCATGAATTGAGAAAAATTATTTTTTTCAAAAGAATTAAATCTTTATAACACTTATCTCAAAAAAAAAAAAATCTTTATAACACGAAAATTGACTTGGCACAAAAACGAAATACGCAGTTTACTTGAATTTTATTTATCAAACACAAATTAACCTATGAATATCATATATTTGTACGGATACGTTCATTTGTACGTATTTCACACAACTTTCCATCCTCATACATTTGTACGTATACGAAATCAAGAACAAGACCATTTCAAATCATAATTCTATATCATTTTCCATCTACATGCAAGCAAATTATGTTGATTTTTTTAATTGACAAATAAATAAATTATTTTCATTGATCCCGTAATACGTTAGATGTCCACAAAAGGCATTCCTTAAACCTCGGATACCAGAATAAATTGCAGTTGAACAATTTCCTCACTCCTTTCAACGTTGGACACACAATATTGCTGCTTTCCAGCACTATTTCTCCCAAAATCTTGAATTTTCCTTCCACTTTTATGCAAAAAGCTGAAATCTTTGGAGAATTTTGATCAAGAATTCAAGAGGGGTTGCTGCATTGCATGGATTTTTCATCTTTTCGGACAGTTTCTTGCTCGAAAGAAGACAAAAGGCTTTGATCTTTTAAGTATTTTCTTGTTTTGTTACTTATCTCTCGAAATCATTGTGGCCCATAAAAATTTTCTTGATGACTATTCAAGAGGATTAAATCTCGATTGCTTTTTTGGGGATTAATTTATTGTGGGGTGGGATTTAAAAGCCAGAAAAATTCAAGGTGGCTAGCAATTTCTAGTGTTTCTTGGAAACTTTATTGCAGAAAGGCCCTTTAAAATTGGGGTATTTATTTAGTGGCCCTTTGCCCTTCTGCTGTGAATTTTAGCTTGTTTGATGTTTAAGCAGAGGTGGGATGTGGGGTTGCTGTTCTAAGTGCCTTCCACTTTGTATGGTGTTTGAAGATTTTCTAGGTGAGAATTCTTGGTTTTTTTTTTTTTTTAATAGTTTATTTTGTATAAAATTAAGATTGTGGTGTACAATGTATAGTGAAAAGATGGGATTATTTTGTTGGTTCTTGACATATTGTATTTGATGAAGTGTCTATTTTTTATGGTTTTCCCTTAATTTTATCAATGTTGATTATTCTGTGTCCCATTATTACATGTTGATTTTAGTGGGAAAAAATATAAGTTGTTGGACTTGTCTGTTGAAATATTCTGGTGATTTGTATATTGTGTGATTTATTGTGGTTGACTATTTTGCTTTGTAAAAGAGGTGTTTGACCTAATTCTAGAGATTCAAATTGAGAATTCTTGCAGTGGAAGATGAATTATAGATCTTAGGTACAATTTTTTTTTTTTTTTAATTAGAGTTCAGTATTAGATCAAACAAAATACAGTTATGAGAGCTAAAAGAAGTTGCTAGTATATGGAAAGTGTTCCAAGAATTTGAGAAGATGCAAATATGAATTTCAATGAGAGATTATAAGATCAAACAAAGTTGCATAAGATTATTGTATGGATAAAACCCAAAACAAAGATGGTTTTCTTTTCATAATAGAAAATTCAGTCTTTTTAGTAATTTCTCAAAAAAAAAAAAAAAAAAAAAAAAAGGAAGTAGTATAAGAAACATAGAGGATCTGTTGAGAATCTTGTTCTTTGGCTTGAAATATTGAACTTATAAGAACAAATAGAAAGTGACTGAAATGAGGCAAATTTTCACATTATTGTATTAGGCCATGAACTAAGCTTTGCTGCATTGATGATCTTATTGTTGTAAATCTGGTTTTGTAGTCTACAATGGGAAATCCTAGTGAAGATCAAGAAGGAAAGGAGGCTATGGAATCGACAAGTCTATCATCTTTGCACCACCCTGTCTTGCCATACAAGGTTGGCATCCCACCAAAGCAGAAGTTATGGAATGAATTCTCTGCAACTTTGAAGGAGACATTCTTCTCTGATGATCCTCTCCGCTCGTTCAAGGATCAATCAAGGTCACGCAAGCTCCTCCTAGGAATAGAGGCTGTTTTCCCCATTCTATCATGGGGCAGAAGCTATGATCTTTCTAAATTCAAAGGGGATATAGTGGCAGGACTCACCATTGCCACTCTATGCATCCCTCAGGTATGTAACATAACTAATAAATGCGTCTGGCTTTGCTGATTCTGTGTCGTTTTAGTCATGCTTTTGTTACTGATGATGGCAACAGGACATTGGCTATGCCAAGCTTGCAAATTTGGATCCACAGTATGGTTTATGTGAGTCAATTTTCGCGTTTTTTAGTAGCATTTGTACTTCATGATTACATGACTAACTTTGGCTAGGCAGATTCAAGCTTCGTCCCACCTTTGGTTTATGCCTTGATGGGAAGCTCGAGGGATATAGCCATTGGGCCTGTTGCTGTTGTGTCGCTGCTGCTGGGGACTCTGCTGCAGGACGAGGTTGATCCGGTCAGCAATCCTGTTGAGTATCGAAGGCTGGCTTTCACCGCGACTTTTTTTGCTGGGATAACACAAGCTACTCTTGGCATTCTTAGGTAACAACTTTTGATGAATTCCAACTCAATTTTATGTGTATTTTTGAAAAATATCGGCCTTAATGGTGTGCGTTGCTGCCTAAATTTGTGGGCAGATTGGGATTCTTGATAGACTTTCTCTCACATGCTGCTATAGTTGGATTCATGGGTGGTGCTGCTATAACAATTGCATTACAACAGCTCAAGGGATTTTTAGGCATAAAAAAGTTTACTAAGAATACAGATATTATTTCTGTGATGCAATCGATCTTGAGCTCAGTCCATCATGGAGTGAGTACTCTCTCGTCTCTCCCCCTCTCGTGTCTCTCTCTCTCCCTTGTAGTTTGCTTATGTTGGTTGTCTATGCAGTGGAACATTCCAACTATTCTTATTGGAGCAAGTTTTCTGGTGTTTCTTCTATTAGCCAAGTACATTGTAAGATCCAATCTCTCTTTCTTACTTACATTCTCTCTCTAAAGAAGTTATAATCTAACTTAGTGATTCTGATAGGGAAAGAAGCACAAGAAACTCTTCTGGATAGCTGCGATTTCACCTCTCATCTCCGTCGTCCTCTCCACCTTCATCGTCTACATTACCCACGCGGAGGAGAAAGGCGTGCAGATTGTAAGGCCTCTTTCCCTTCACTTATCTGTTCTGTTATTTTTCTACCTTCTTTTGACACGAAAAATTTGTATTTCGTGTTGTGGAAAAAAAGGTAAAACATATAGAGAGAGGCATAAATAGGCCGTCTGTCGATGAAATATACTTCACGAAGGATTATCTCTTGAAAGGTGTTCGGATTGGGATAGTGGCTGGCATGGTTGCTTTGACAGTAAGTGTTTTCTTTTTCTTTTTTTCGAGACTTTTTGTTATCTTTTTCGAAGATTGAATAATGAGAAATTTAGACCCTTTTGATTTCTTGATCTTTTCTTTAGGAAGCTGTTGCGATTGGACGAACTTTTGCTGCCATGAAAGACTATCAATTAGATGGAAACAAAGAAATGGTTGCTCTTGGAGCAATGAACATAGCTGGTTCAATGACATCTTGCTATGTTGCTACAGGTATATCAATATAGTCGTACTTCATAAAATAAAATACGAGACTTTTGATTCTTCATCGCCCACTTGCAGGTTCCTTTTCGCGATCTGCAGTGAACTTCATGGCCGGATGCCAGACTGCAGTATCTAACATAGTAATGTCCATTGTTGTGCTTCTCACACTGCTCTTTCTCACTCCTCTTTTCGAGTATACACCGAATGCCATCCTCTCGTCCATCATCATCTCTGCTGTCATTGGCCTAATCGACTATGATGCTGCGATCCTGATATGGAAGATCGACAGATTTGATTTCGTTGCTTGCATGGGAGCCTTTCTTGGAGTCGTGTTCTTCTCCGTGGAGATTGGCCTCTTGATCGCGGTAAGAATAGGTTAAACTTGTCGTTTTGGGTCGAAAGGTCTCGAGTTTACCGTCTGATAAACTTCGTCGTACTCGATTTTAGGTGTCGATATCTTTTGCCAAGTTGCTGTTGCAAGTAACTAGACCAAGAACAGCCCTGCTTGGGAAAATCCCAGGCACAAATGTTTATAGGAATATTCAACAATATCCAGAGGCAACTAAGGTCGCAGGAGTTCTCATTATAAGAGTTGATTCTGCAATTTACTTCTCAAATTCTAACTACATAAGAGAGAGGTAAATCTTTCATCTTTTAGTTAGTACATTTGTCTACGAACTTGCTATCGACTGCTTTCAATATTCAGTTGCGTATTATCAATGAGATAGATGCTATGTTACTCAAGTTCCAACTATATTCATAATTAGTACTAGAGGTGGCAAAAGACTGTGCCGGGCCGGGCCGGAATCCTATCATGCCGGAAAAATTGAGGCCCAATCAGGCCCGAAACAACATCCATAGTGCAAAAAAGTCGGGCCAGTCCGGACTAGTTTTGCCGGCTCTAATTAGCATATTAGTACATTGGGCTATGGACTTACTTTCAATACTCTATCGCGTATTGTTAATGAAACACGAGCTATGTGTTCTGCGGGGAGGTGGAGGTGTCAAATTGTCGGGTCAGATCGAGCCCATCGGGTTCATGGGGAGATTTTGGGCTGGTCCGGGCTGGACGGTCCAACTTTTTAGACTGTTGTAGGCCCGTTCAAGTTGTGTGTTGTTTCAGGCCTACCTTTAATTTTCGGGTTGGGCTGGGCCGGCTTGAATTTTTTTCACACCAGTTATAACATGACCTAGCCCGATCAAAAATTGGTCGGGTCAGGACGGACCATGTTTGACAGCTCTAGTTCTGCGTTTTATCGAGCATACAAGCAAGCTTCTAATTAAAATGTATAAGTTTCCACTTACATGGCTATGAAGCATATTTAATCATTATTACATTAGATTACGAACTTGCTAACTCAAACTACTTTCAATACTCTATCGCGTATTATCAATGAAACGTATCCTTCTCGACTTCTGCAGGCTACTTAGGTGGCTAACAGACGAAGACGAGCTTCTAAATACCAGCAGCCTCCCCAGAATCCAGTTCTTGATTGTAGAAATGTCGCGTAAGCAACTCTTCACATTTGTCTTGTTCTTTAAAGGATCATTGTTTTGATTGATTTTAGTTTGTTTCGTTGCTACTGCAGCCGTGACTGACATCGACACGAGCGGCATCCACGCCCTCGAGGACCTCCACAGAAGTCTGCAGAAGAGATCAGTTCAGGTACTGAGCTCAACTTGATAAATAGAACATGGAGTCTAATTTCTGAATGAAAATAATGTCATGACGTCTAAATTCGAATTTTTTCGTGATGGTCAACAGCTTGTTCTTGCTAATCCTGGACCAGTGGTGATGGACAAGTTGCATGCGTCGAATGTTGCTAATTTGATAGGTGAAAATAGGATTTTTTTGACTGTGGCTGATGCAGTTCAGACATGTTCATCCAAGTTCAGTGAGGAAGTGTGAGTTGATCAAGAATTGTCTCGAGATAGAGAATATCTAAAATTATTCATACTTTTGTTAAAGTCTGTATCTTCCTTAAAAGTTGTTTAGAATGAAATTATGCACTTCTTGTGTGAAAGACGTATACTAATAAACCTTAAAAGTTGTTTAGAATGGAGTTCTGCACTTCTTCTGTTAAAGACGTATGCTAACAAAGGAATGGTATTTTTTTTCTTATATATAAATAAAAATCAAAGTTGAAACAAAAGAAATTAAAGATCAATTATAATTTATGGCATGAACTTTGACACGAGTTATAAAAATAGACAAAATATCAAATATGGCACAAGAGCATTTTCCACAAATGAAATTATTATTCAACACATATACTTCGCACAATAACCCAATTTCAAATTTGAATTTCTTATAATTTTAATTTGAATTTCTTATAATTTTCACACATGTTTTTTTACAAACATACGCACATACTTCGCACAATAACCCAATTTCAAATTTGAGCTTCTTATAATTTTCACACATGTTTTTTTACAAACATTTAGAAGGTCTAACAAGGTTAGACCATAACTACAACTATAATTATATATCCCACTATAATTATATATCCCAATAATTTACCAAAAAATATTATAAATATAAATAAATAACTAATAATTTTACATAACCTGATTTATATAGTTAACACATACTAGCAAAATATATGTGCATCCGCACATAGCATTTCATTTTAATTTTAGTCACATTTATTATCTCGAATTTTAATCACATTTATTATCATTATGATTTTTTTAGAAAAATATGGAGTGTTTTTTATTAATATTTTTGACGAGCGAAAATAAAAATTGTAAAAGTATATATGATATAAATGAACTATTATTTAGATTTTAATTTGATTTAAATTTTCTAAACGCATTTCAAAATAAGGTCACATATCCCTATTTATACTTTTGACAATAAACAAATTAATGGTTAAGATCTTTCATAAAACACATTTGATCTAATAAAAACTATTAGCTAACTAAAAAATTATTATAGAATCTATTTAGAAATGTTGTTTCAACATAAGAATAATCTAAATTTGGATTTTAGATTTTTTTTTTGTCACTTGATTCCAGGATTAATTTTACAAATTCGACAAACTATTAATCTAATACTCAATTTTAAAGACATAAACATTACAAAAAAAATACACATTTTACCCACAGATTTATCGACAAACAACTATCAGTACTCGACAAAAGATTAGCAATGGATTGATGAAGGAAATTGTATGACGAAAGAACCGACGGACACTGCGAAATTAATTCAATTATACTTTATTATGGTAATAGATTTACCTTATATAAAATATATTATCTTAGGCAAACTCATTAAAAAACAACTTTAATTGCTTGTGAATTTATTATATTTCTTATAAATATTAAATATCGTATTATATTATTACCTTTAAATAAAATATAACGTTTGGTTTGCTTAATAAGGGGTGATTGATAAAATAATTCCACATAATCATATGTTTGGTTTGAATGATAAGACCCGTGATAAATAAGCGGACCGTGCTCCAATCACTCAAATGGTTAATTTATCACTCTAAGCTTGAGTGGATTATTAATCACTCTTATAATCCTATCTTATTTTATCAGTCTTATCTATCACATCCACCTAACCAAACGCTCACCTCAAAAAAGCCCGGCCAGAACCACACGTGCAAGTTTCCCTGCATGTGGCTCGTCCGTGATAGATAAATTAAATTTTTTTTAAAAGAAACTCTTTTTATATAAGTATATTTATATATACACACAGAGAAAGAAAAGAAAACCACTGAAGGTAACAAAATCAATGGCTGTGTCATCTTCATTTCGTTGTCTTCTCTCTCAATTGCAACGCTGCGCTTCTCCCGCTCTCAACCGTTCAATCTTCACCAAATTTTCGACCCCATTTCACAGAAATCTCTCTCTCCATTTCTCCACCTCCTACAAAGTTGCTTCTTTTCGACCACTCGCCGCCGCTAAAGGTACCTATCAACATCGCTTTACTGAGTTATCAAAGATTGAATCTTTAAATGTTTTATTGACTATTACGATGTTGATTTTTTGCGTTTCTCCGTTTTAATTTTGTGGGGTATGATCATTGTGTTTGTGGGATTGTGTTTTTATTGCACAAAACTGACTGTAGCTGAGATAGTTGAAGCTTTGTCAAATGGAATTTGATGAACAGAAAATAAAAATAAAAATTAGTTGATACCTTATTATCTCGAATTTCTGGGGGATTTAGTACTTAATCTCAAGCTTCATAGTTTATGTTTGGGAGCTCTGGAATAATAAAATGTGCAAATTGCATTTCAAAAGTCATTGTTTTTTTGTCATAGAGAACACATTAATACTGAAGAAAGACGAGAGGTTGGGGGATGGAGAAGTGAGCTGTGCAGAGCCAGTTCTGAGTTCAAGCACAATTGCTGCAATTGTGACTTCGTTGGGTGGGCCGCCTGGTGCGGTGGGGATTGTCCGGTTGTCTGGTCCTTCGGCAGTCTCTATAGCTGGGGAAGTTTTTAGACCGATGTCAAAAAAGAGGAGAAAAGATTCTCGTTGGTGGCCTAATAGCCATGTTGTTGAGTATGGTGAGGTTTTGGATTCTCATGGAAACGTCATTGATGAGGTATTGCTCGTGTTCTGGTATCTTTGTTGGTCATATATATATACATATATATATATATATATATATATATATATATATATATGTGTGTGTGTGTGTGTGTGTGTGTGTGTGTGTGTTGAGGGTCTGTATGTGCGAGAGCGCATGTGTTAGGGTGGGGGGTAGTCGGTAGGGGTTGGTGTGGTATATACGACCATGAGTATATAATTGGACTTTATTTGAATCAATGAAGGGCTATGTTTTGATATCATGTGTAGATGATATTCGAATTCACAAAGTTAAGCTAGTTCTATCAAGTTTCTACTTTGAAGCAATAACAAGTAAGATGCTAAGGCTAGTACAAAGTTGTTTTTGCACTCAAGTTCATTTGTTGCTAATTAGTAACCCCCTTTTCTATAATGATATGAGTGTGTTGTACTTTTTTCCACTAGGTTTTGGTAGTTCCCATGTTGGCCCCAAAATCTTACACTCGTGAGGACGTGATTGAGCTTCAGTGTCATGGTAGTGAAGTGTGTCTGCGCCGAGTGTTAAGGGCTTGCCTTGATGCTGGAGCAAGGCTTGCAGAACCAGGTCAATTATTTCTTGAGTTTTAACTTCTTGAGTAATATATGATCTACCACTATATCTTCGATACTTAACTGGTTTGGTTGCAATTGGACTGAGTCGATTGTCAATGTTTTGGAGCCAATTTGACAATTGAGACATAAAGCCTCTAAAATTTCCTCCTGATAAAGTCATTAATTGACTTGAATTTGGTGGAATCGACCCTCCTAGATTTTTGAACTATTTGAAAAATTAGTCCTTTTTCTTTCTTGATTGATATTATAAACGGAGTTGGAATCCTACTCATGCTCTGTACTGATTTATGATTTCTGGAGCTACTTCGTCTCTATTGAAATAAATCACTCAAGCAACTCTGGATGTAATTGCAACTTGAAAGTGAGAATAAAAAAATATATTGCTTAGAATCTGCTTCATATCTTACTTCCATTCAAAACCATAATTAGTTTCTTGAGCTATGAATAATAGGAAAAAGAGTTCAGACATTGCAATGAATAGAAAAGGTATATTATTGAATTTCAACTTCAAATATCTCAGGTGAATTCACTCTCAGGGCTTTTCTAAACGGCCGTCTAGATCTTTCCCAAGCTGAGAATGTGGGAAAACTTGTAGCATCTAAGTCAATGGCCGCAGCAGATGCTGCATTGGCAGGATTACAGGTGGAATTTTTACATTTCATTGAAACCCTTGTTTTATTTTGATTGGATTAGTGATTTAGGAACTTCTTTGTTCGAGTAAGGTTTGTCACGGTTGAAATCATGTGATCATCCTTGAAGTTTCTTTCACTGTTGCAGGGAGGCTTCTCTTCTATGGTGAAATCAATAAGAGCTCAATGCATTGAGTTACTTACAGAGATTGAAGCTCGTCTAGATTTTGATGACGAGATGCCACCCCTTGACATTGACCTAGTTACGGATAAAATACGTAAGATGTTGCAAGAAGTAGATGGTGCTTTGGAAACTGCCAATTATGATAAGCTTCTTCAGTCTGGAGTACAGGTATTTATGGAATAATAGAAAAATCTGTTTTTTTTTATAAATATTCCCAGAAATTATTGGTTATATAATCATATGAAGGTTTTCTTTTAATTTTATGCCATCTGTCTCTTGTATTTGCATCGTGCTCTTTATGTTCGTTGAATATGTAGCGTAACCTCACTGATCTCCCGTTCAGATTGCTATTGTTGGCCGACCTAACGTTGGAAAATCAAGCCTTCTTAATGCATGGAGCAAGGTATGATTCAAAGGCTTATTTCCTAGCAATTAACTAATATCATGAAAGAGCTCAAGTTCCTTAGGTTCGTCTTGAAAATATGTTAATGCGATCTATATATGTTTTAATATGACAACAGAAATGCTTGTTTGCTGTTGTATTTTATAATCTAGGATTTTAATTTTTCTGATTCTGGTTGCAAATGTAATCTCTATTTGTATTCATTGCTTTATGTCTCGTTTCTCTACTATGCCTGATCGTGTAATGCTAAATAAATTTTAGCATACAGAGTGAACGGGCAATTGTTACCAGTATCGCGGGTACAACACGTGATGTAGTCGAAGCCAATGTTACTGTTGGTGGAATTCCTGTCACGCTTCTCGATACAGCCGGTATCAGGGACACTGATGATGTGGTGGAAAAAATCGGTAAGACCACCTGCATCAGATTTCTACTGATAATATTCATCAAATTTCAGTTTAAACTTATCTTACTTATCGATTCGTTTGTTCTCGACTCTGTTATTTAAAGGTGTTGAAAGGTCCGAAGCAGTAGCAATGGGTGCCGATGTCATTGTTATGACCGTGAGTGCGGCCGAGGGGTGGACTTCAGAGGATGACAGACTTCTTGAGAGAATTCATAGCAATAAGGTATTGTGAACTTTCTCGATTATTCGTCTCCCACCATCCTTTTTTTTTCCAGCTTTCGAGTCCTAGATGAATTTGAATAGAATTGGTGTGCGAGTTATCGTGCTTAGTGTTTCTTTTCTCCCTTGTAAATACAGACTGCAACTTCATCAACTTCTCCAGTTGTTCTTGTGGTGAACAAAATCGACTGCGCTTCATCTTGTGGATGGGTCGATGCGCTCTCCAGATCTTTCAACAAGCACGTTTTCACCTGTGCCGTGACTGGTAAAGGGATCTCGGATTTGGAATCTGCAATAGTCGAGCTAGTCGGTCTGAATAAGATCGCTTCTGGGGGCCGCAAATGGACCGTAAACCAGGTTAATTTTCTTCGATAAATTCGTTTCCATCTTACTTTTTCATTTCAACAAACGTTTCATACTCGTTTGCAAATGTCATGATACTTGATCCATATATACTCCATATTCCTTGGGATTTACTTGGACTCGATTCTTGAGAAAAACGGAAAATAAAGAACTACTAAGGCCGATATTACCTAGTTCGCTTCTTGTTCTTGCCGTCTTGTGTTATAGTCTATCAATTATCGTGCTATATCAATATTAATCACGAATTTTCTGGTCATCAACAGAGGCAATGTGAGCAACTCGTTCGGGCCAGAGAGGCGTTCCTAAGGCTACAGTCGTCTATCGAGGAAGAGATCCCACTCGATTTTTGGACGATCGATCTGAGAGAAGCAGCCTTGGCTCTTGGCCAAATAAGTGGAGAAGACATTTCCGAAGAAATTTTGTCAAACATTTTTGGTAAATTCTGCATCGGTAAATAGTAGAGATTTTATTCGAAAATGAAAGAATCTGAGACTACATATATATTTCTTAGTCTTCATTATGCAAGAAAGGAATTCAAACAATGAACGAATTGCTGTCAGCAAGAACATGAGAGAGAGAGAGAGAGAGATGTTGAGTTTCACAGGCCATGATGTTTCGCCCTCATCCGAGATCCCCAGCTCCCGTCTCTCTGCTCCCGTCTGTTACATGATTGTCTCTTCAATTCTAAGAGCTGGCTTTCCCACTTATTTCTCGTTTCTGAACTAACCGTTTTCTGAGATTCTTGATCCAGCAGATTCACATACGTCGTCTGCAGCTCAATAAACATCCGCGTGGATTCCTCCCTCACAGATGGATCACACACGTCTGGATGATAACGAAGAGCCAGTTTCCGGTATGCTTTCTTCAACTGATCTACATCTGCACTCGAAGTCTTGAGAGACGATATCTCATTCCTGAACTTGTTGCTAGTAGTAGCCATACAAGAAATAGTCGTGAATTTTCGCTGCCCTCGTATATTTCCTTCATAGCAGAACACTAGATTACCAGCAACACTTGTCATATTAAGGTCGAATTTAGGTCGAAAACTGGCACGTTTTTTTCCGATCTCGATCGACATAACATGTTTATATAGTGAAGTAGGGTTTATGTTGTGATTTGAACGCGGTTTTGACCTTCCATAGTTGAAGAATAAGCTTTGTTTTGTCCACCAATTTTATCAGTTTCAAGATCTGTGACGGCATAACCTAAATCTGGGATTTGGATTTTACTGTGATATTTTATTTCTCCAAAGTAACAGTCAGAAATCTGGTAAATTTTCCCTACTTTTTTTCTAGATTTTAGTGAAGATATCTTCCCAATCAAAATCCAACCTACTAAAAACGACGACGTCGTTTTGGAATTTAGAATTAAAAAAAAAAAAGAAACTTCGTAAATGAAGAGTAAAATACACTTCAATCAAACAATTAGTACTGTTTTAACAATATACTGATCAACTTTCGATAATTACAACTAAATGCACGAACTATCAAAAAACTAATAAAATTTTGGTCGAAGAAAGATTACACAACAAAAACACCTATACTTTAGGAAAGAAAGATTGATCTATTAGGGTTCTTCGTGTCTATACGAACATCTTTCGGGGATCTTCGTGTCTCCATGAAATCAACGCATGAAATAAAATACGATATTGAAACGGGTAATACAGCAAAGTTCGATGAAAAAGATAAAATTAAACTAGAAAGCTATATATTGATCTAATCTAATAATTAAACTAGATTCAAGAACAATTTAAACATAAAACAACATCTATCCATGTCCCAATAGAGTCCAATTTCATCATAAACCTTCAAATTTCTTTCCTCCATCAACGCCTTGCAATTAAGAATAAAATCATCTCCTTCAACCATATGCATACGTGCATCACCCATCTTATCATATTTCCTAGGGTCTTTTTCTTGTGTCGCATCCCATATAGCTACACCCACTTCGAGCCCCACCACAACGGAGTTGGCGTAGGCAAAAGGCCAGTACCGCAGGATGTGCTCAAACGTGTCGTGTCGTGTCAAAACGAGCTTTCCAGAGCCGACCTCATCGTGGTTTAGGGTTTTCTTGATCACCCAAGGGTTTTTAGGATCCACCACCGGAGGCGGGTAAAATTCTAGGTCCCGTATCTCCACCAGCACGCGGCCATGAGTGCTCGTTCCCGACTCAACTTTTTCGGCCTCCGCCTGTGTTCTCTCCCTCTCTTCTTCTTCTTCTTTGGTGGGGAAAAAGTTGTAATAGAATGTTTTCTTGGTGGGAAGTGGCCGGAGAAACATATTGGACGTATATATTATTACGTTGTATGGCGTTCACATGCAACAATCTAATAGAATTAGGTTTGGCTTGGTTTTGAGTACTAATTTATAGAGACAATTAAGGAGTAGTTCGTATTAGAATAAAACTCTAATGGTGATCAATTAATTTACCATGTATATCATCGTATTTAATTATTTTGATTCTAATTAAGGGTGAATTTATTTTTGGAATAATAAATATTCGAACTTTTTTTGGAAAAAACCGGGCTACCTAACCAATCTGTACGAGGATACAACGTTGTTGAAGCATCAAGAGATGCGTCGGTTGCCGTGAGTTTGTTTACATATAATAATAATAATAATAATAATAATAATAATAATAATAATAATAATAATAATAATAATAATAATAATAATAATAATAATTTATAAGTTTATTCGTGCAAATTCTGATACACCTTCGTTTGGTACGAAGTATATAGGACAAGGCTTGATATGTTTGACTGAGATGTCTTATAAATGTAAAGAATTAATATTTCGTTTGGTATGATGTATTAAATTCTCTGCAACACATAGTAATTATAGTAATTTATTGTTATAATTAGTTGCATTATTATTTACATCACCTCATAGGTAGTATACATAACAACAAAAATAAGTATTATTTGTGTGCGTGTGTTAGCCTAGTGGTAGAGTGGTTAATGTCTGAGTCCAAAGGTCTCGGGTTCAAGTCCACCGTCACGCGCCTTATATATATATTTGAAATATTTCTTTAGAATTATCGTAAAATTTATCCATTTTTTTATCTATTAGTATTTAAATCTATTATTTTTAAATCTATTATTTTTACATTGTATCGTACATAAACTATTCTTTTTGCAAGTATACAAAATTATCACATTTTTAATTTGTTTGATGTCATATTTTATGTTTCTTAGGTGTTAACAATAAGTGTTGAAAAAACACTATTGTTATGCATATATGCAATTTCTACTATACATGACTTTTAAAATATTTCAATTACAATTACCACCTTTTGATTTGTAGTGAAATGACCTTGTTTCAGTTGCACACATCCAACAGGAAAATTACTGCATATCTTGTAGTTAATTTTAAAAGTCATGTCGAAATAATAAATGCATTAAAATTTGGTGATTTTTCCGATAATTAATCCCCTCCTCTTTTGAACGGTAAACTAAAACCGATTGATCAACGACAGGTGTGGGGCCCATCGTGGAGCGTGACGCTCGGACGACGAGATTCGACGGCGACGAGCTTTTCTCAAGCAAGCACCGATCTTCCTAGTCTTTTCGTCGGTCTAAACGAACTCATTTCGGCCTTCAATAGAAAGAAACTAATTACGTACTCTTCTTCCTGCATTAACGACCACACATTTTTCACACAATCACACACTCGATTACTCATAGAATACTCCCATGCATGCATGCAGGATCACGTACACAATAGGGCAGTCGCCGTGCCAGTTTTTCCGGCGAAGAGTCTACGGCAACGGTACGGACATAGACGTTGGCTTTGCGGCCACGAGGCGGCGGCCGTGACCCGCAGAGGGCGGCGACGGCGACTTGGCGGCGCTCGACTTGGTGACGCCGAATTCATTCGACAATTATAACTACTTCAAGAATTTGATGCAGGGAAAGGGATTGCTTCATACTGATCAAGTGTTGTTCGCCGGAGGAGCGACCGACGGCGTCGTGTCGGAATATAGCCGGAATCCGCAGAAGTTCATGTCTGATTTTGCAGATGCAATGGTGAAAATGGGAGAGATTGAAGTTCTTACAGCACAAAATATGCGATCATAACAAGGATTTGTAGTGTCATTAATTAGTTATAATATTTTAATTTAATATCATTTTTATTTATTTTATTTTTGTCATTCAAATTGTGTAGTTGTAGTTGTAGTTGTCATTATATATCAACTGGCATACCATATCCTAAATCTCAAAATGAAAAACTTTTTATTTATCTATCCAGAATTGCTACTTTTGTGCCTTTAGAATAACTCGATCTAGAAGATATTGACGAAATATAGAATAATTTTTTCGAACCAAAAATAAGTATACTCCTTCCTTTCCAAATTAAATTATAATATCATTCCTCTTTCAGCAAATATTAAATATTAAGGGTTAACCGACCATTTGCCACAAAAAAAACCGACCATACCGTTTTTAATCGGTTCGGTTAACCGCTAAAATATAGAAAATAAAAACCAAAAATCACTATAGGGGTTAACCTAAAAATCGGTTCGGTTAACCGGCCGTTATTCAACGTTTAACCATGTAGAAAGAAAACTTAATTTTTTTATAATTCATAGCATGAAAAACAAAAATTCATATCTTAAAATGTGAATTCGAAATATACATTTAAAGAAGTATAAATAATAAATTGAACACTCTTATGTTTTCAAGTCAAAATAGTAAAATTAAGTTAGTTAATAGTATTATAATTTATAACATATAATTAGTTGGTATAATAATTTTATAACATATAATTAGTAAAATTATAATTTTAAATGAGTTTCGGTTCGGTTCGGTTAACCGTTTGTTTTTATATATAAAATAAAAACTTAACCGTTATCCTCAGTTTTTTAAAATTAGAAAAATAAACCGAACCGTCGATTCGGTTAACCATTTTTTCGGTACAGTTTGTTGGTCGGTTCGATTTTTCGGTTTGCTTTGCTCACCCCTATTAAATATATATAATTCATTTGAAAAAGTTAAACCCAAATTCCATATTAAAAGATTATTAATTTCAAAGATAACTAAATAAAAAATATATCAAGATACAGAAAAGAAAATTTAATGCACGTTTAGCAAAGAAAGGGAACTATAATTTTGCAGAGTAAGTTTGAAAAATAACCCCCAAAAATACAAAAATAAAAACTGGCAACCTACTTTAGCAAATTCATGAATACAAAGTTTCTTTTTCCTTTTTCTTACAATGGTGAAATTAAATTTGTAAACTTGTTAACCAACTTTCAGTTTTTTTGTATAGGCAAATCATAGCCGTTGATTACAAAAGGCTGAACAATCTATGCACAAATGTGACGGAACAAGTTCACAATAGCACCCCTACCAGAAATCATATTTGTTAATTCCTCAACCCTAATAATAACAAAAAAAAAAGTGATAATTTAAAAAATAAAGGCCTAACAATTTCTTCTTTTTATTTCAGCCATGAAGGTCACCTGGGACCAGACAATTCGACGGCGTGTAAATTTTCCGTCGAGTCGACGATCCAATCGGAAGTAGGGTGGGGAGCAAGTTCCACCTCCTGCCGGTGAACTTCCACCTTCTGCCATTCGTCCCATTTCTCGGCCAAGCCGTCGCCTTCTAGCATTCTCACCACTTCCGACATCTTGGGCCGGTCCATCGGTGAACTCTGCGTGCAGAGGAGAGCAACCTGGATCAGCTGCTCGACTTCCGTATCGATGTAGTTGGTCTGCAAATCGGGATCAACCAGCATTTCCAGTTTCTTCTCCTTTAGAAGTCCCTTGACCTGAAAATGAACACACCGTGTAAATTTAGCTTCCGAGAGAACTTGCTAAAACTAGGCCTACGAAAGGACGGTCTGTACTGGTCGTTCGTTGCTCGAGAATTCTTGTTTGGGAAGTTCATACTATCCATTCACAGTGTTCTGATCTAAAGATACTAACCGGATTCTTTAACTTCTCAGAGATAAATTCTCAAATCACGGAGACAAATAAACACGCAATGAAACGGCATAGCATCTTCAACGGCTTGAGAATTAAGATGGATCTTCTATTGCAGCATTCTATATGTCCTATTGTATTTGTATCTACGTATGATTGCCGCATGTCAAGAAAATTAAAATTTCTACCGAATTTTGCTTATGTCAATTTTTAATATTTCCGGTACATGCAAAGTTTTACCATTTTCGTGAATTTGGTAGATTTATAAATTTCCTTAACGCATATCAATCACTTGTAAATGCAATAGAATATGTTGCACAATGATGTAATAGAGGATTTGGCTGGTCAAAAATTAACTAGGTTAGTCATATACTAAAAGGAGTAATAGAATAAAAATATAAATTAAAATAAATTAAAAGTAATAAAATGGAATGAGCAAGCAAATAAGAAATGGAAAATTTAAAGATAGACACAATTATAATTTTCCTCTAGCTAATCTAGTGAGAGAGAGAGAGAGAGAGGAGTGTCATAATATTTTTACTTTATTCATATATTAGTCATTAGGTATCTATGTTAGGTCAAAACATAGCTTCAAACTACTAGACTAATAGTAGAGTAGTGCTACTATTTCATTAATACACTAATAAATATTTAAGCCAGCTATAATCATTAATAATTTCATTTGACTATTCTTTATGGCAACTAATTATAAATATTCATGACATTATTACTTCATTCCTCTACAGTCAGACTAGGGCTGTCTGGTGAAGTTTACCATCATCTTAAATCGAACATGATAAAATTGTCGTCTGGGACAGCACAAGGTTAACTAAAAAGGAGAGGAATTCGTACCCAATCAAGTAACATGACATCATCGTCATTTGCAAGGCGAGCCAGATCGAATGCCCTCTGCCCGGTTATAAGCTCAAGAAGCATAATCCCATATCCAAAAACGTCGGTTTTCTCAGATGATTTTCCAGTGGATAGGTACTCTGGAGCTATGTGTCCAATAGTGCCTCGAACAGCAGTAGTCACATGAGTATCCTTATAATCCATAAGTTTAGCCAATCCAAAATCTCCGACAACAGCCTCAAACTCTTCGTCGAGCAATATATTCGCAGCTTTGACGTCACGATGAATAATCTTCGGGTCACAGTGATCGTGCAAATAAGATAAGCCCCTAGCAGATCCGAGAGCAATGCGCTTCCTAGTTGGCCAATCGAGTGGCGGTTCATTGGGCGGACGCTCTGCAATATAGTTGATTGTTTTTAGCTCTTTATGATAACGACGATGCTAAAATTCAAAGTTAGAAACGAGGCATTTCTGAAATATCATCACCTCTTAAACATGATGCAACACTTCCATTAGCCATATATGGATAAACGAGCAACCGTTCTGTCGGAGTCATACAAAAGCCACGGAGTCGAAGAAGATTACGGTGAACGGCCATACTTATCATCTCGACCTCTGTTTGAAATTGAAGCTCTCCACCAGGTGTCCTCTCCTCTTTCAGTCTTTTAACGGCAACCAGTGAGCCGTCGGCAAGACGTCCTTTATATACCTTTCCAAAGCCACCTCTCCCCAAAATGTTTTTATTGCTGAAAGTATCAGTTGCAACTTGCAACTCTCGGAGAGAGAATCGTTTAAGCTGTCCGAGATGTACTTCAGGGTCCTCCTCGGCTGCAACATAATCAGATAAATCATGGAGAAGCAACAGAAGAATATTCCATAAAATTACATTTTACAAATCAAATTACATACCTGGTACATCAAAGAAATATTCCTGTGGTTTTCTCCGACGCCACCATGCAAAGGCAATTGCAGGTGCAGCAAATAGCAAAGCAGCGCCCGCAGCAACTCCACCAGCAATGGCTCCCGTGACACTATTTCCTCCTGCATTTGCATAAAGTAAGTAGGGATACAAGGCAATTCAATTTTGTCGAGGCCTAAACATGCCAGATTTTCAGGAAGTGTGGTATAATATAATTCTAGTGAATATTAGAAACCACTTAGATTATTTTGCAGAGAATTTGTAAACAGAATACATACGGGCTAAAAAACGAGTCTTATGCCAAAGAGTGATAACAACAGAACATGCCAAAAAATGACAACAACAGAGCAGTTCTCACAAGATTAAATTTCAGGCATTTTCATTGTGACCTATGTAAACATATGACTCGTACATTGCTTGAAACGGTATAAAACAGATCAAAAAGTCATTATCATACATCAAAGTGGAGGAAAATTTATGAAGGCAATTCACATTATGTTAGAGGCGCTGAATTAGGCTATGATAGTAAACTAGGAAAACCTGGTAAGGAAATAGGGGGTGGCGGAATAAAAGGAGGGGGTGGAGAAAACGGAGGCGATCCAGGGCATGGTCGTCCAGTGACTGGGCCGCATAGGTTCAAGTTATTTGCAAAACTGCAAACACACATCATCTATATCAGAGAGAGAGAAAGAGAGAGGTGGAAAGTGTAATTTCAAATTAGTGCTGGTAGATGCATGACTAAAGTACCTGATAGGCGTGAACAAAGAAAAGGAGCCGTTATCTGGAACTGAACCTGAAAGCTGGTTGTTTGATAAATCCCTGCAGGAATTGTAATACGTGGTGATAATTACTATCACATTCCTAAATTCATAAAAAAACCAGAAAGAAGTATTGCAGACCAACTCAGGACACTCACAGCACTTGTAGGGATGAAATATTGGTCAGTGACATAGGGATGGGACCCGTCAAGCTGTTGTTGTTAAGCCGGCTATCCTTACAAAAACATAACAGCAAACAATAAGATTCATGATCCCGAAGGAGGTTGTTGAGCCGAAATATCTAGACTATCACAAGAGCATTTTCAACATGTAATTGTAACTGTCCTGAAATGAGCTATATCAGAATATGTCGATGAAATACTGCAGTAAAATCTGGTGCAGGCCAGAATTTTTCAAGACTCCGAAGTAAACAAAGATCGATAACAGAACATTTGATTTGAGGGAACGTATCCTATTCATTGAAGTTCTCTCGTTTCTTTTACAAAAGTCAAAAGCTACTGAAACACATAAATTAAAAATGCATATCCTATTTGCTGACTAGGAGAATTTTACTCACAGGAACCGCAGTTTCGACAGCTTCCCCAACGATTCAGGAATGGGACCTGTGAAACTGTTTAAGTACAGATCCAGGCTCACCAAATTAGTCAGATTTCCAAGATCACTGGGAATTGGCCCACTAATGTTATTACTGTACAACTCCCTGTCACATCATATAAATCACCAGAAACAATGTAAGTGCAAATAGGATATAATCTTTATGATAAATAATAAATCATTCTGCGAATAAGTAAAAGAACATGCCACTTCCTAAAGTGTTAATCTACTAAGTAAACTACTTGAGCAGCATCCTCCCCAGAATCTTGCATGCAGTGATTAGCGTAACTATAAGGGCAAGTAAACTTGTCTATGAGGTGATACTGAAAAATTATTGAGTATCACACATGCACATCATAATCAATTATGAGGCCAGTTTCTATAAAGCAGTCGAGGGCTGTTTACCCCGGCCAGCACTCTTCGCACATCTCAGATCTAAATATCATACTGAACTGCGTACATAAATTATTACTAAGTACAAACAACAATGCTGAAACAATTATACTGGATTCAACCGAACCGCACTCAAGTATGCCCTCTCTCGAAGTTTTATATGAAGTCAAAATGTTATCTTTGATGACTTTTCCTAGATAATAACCTGGAAAACCATGCAATTGGTCCCAAATAAGGCACAAATCAAGCCAATATGCTCCCATCATAATGCTTGCATTTCTCTAATGCATTCTCTAAAATCAATCTAAGACGACTAAATTTCCAAATCAATAGTTGAGATATAACCAAAAAAATAAAATGTGCAAACATGAAGTGCAAGTATAAACATACATAGGAAACAACACAAACAATCCTTACAGGTACTGCAAATTCTTCAATAGACCAAGCTGTGGGACCAATTGACCAGACAAAGCAGCATTTCCTAGATCACTGAAAACAAAGTTGATGCAAACAGATCAAACTAGCAATCCAACTAGCAAATTATTATAGAGTGTGAATCAATAAGAAAAGTGACATTAAACATGAGAAGTCGGACAGAACAAACAGATTCTTACACTCTTATTACACTGTTATCATTGTTGTTGCAGGTGACGTGGAACCATGTGCAAGGGTTGACAAGTGTCGGGTCCCAGCTTTGTAGCACATTGTTTGGATCTTGTAAGTTTGTCCTGAGGCTATGCAAAGCATCACCTATCCAAACGAGCCATGACCAAAATTAGTTGCTACAAGTAAGATGCTGCTGCAAGACAAGAGCAACAGCCAGTCTACAAATCAACCAGCCTACTCAGAACTCGTACCGGCGATACAGTATCATAAAGGTGTGCTCAAACATACATGCAGTGATAAAATCTAAAAAGAACCTGAAAGTAAGCATTCCTGCAAACCAATTGTGTTATAAGAAAGAAAATGTTTGACAGGAATCAACGGGTAAATGACAAAAAAAGTAGAACAATTATCTGGAATTGCTTGCTTAACATATATCTACAAGGAACAAATTCACAAAATCATGGAAGGAAAGGCATTATAATCTTCCAATCGATAATCCCATTACGGCATTTACCATTAACATTTCGGATATTGCTATAAATCTACACATTTCAAAGTACACACAACAACTGTGCATTTTTTCATAGTAGCTGCAATCAAAAACTAAAAAACAAAGCTTTCTAAACCAGAAATGGAAAAGTACATCCAAAGGAACAAGTCAAAATCCGCCCAAAAATGAAAGACAACCAAAAAAATAAGGGGAAAAAGAATCATAATGAAAAAAAAACCAATATTAGGTAAATATCTACATCAAAGAATACAAACCTTCCATATTAGCATAAATACACCTAAAGGGATGCACCACCAAGATCAACCAAACAACCAGCGAAACCATGCTCTCTCTCTCCTTCAACTTCATCATACATACAAAAAAAAGTGTATCTCTAACTCTAACGTGGCGCACAAATTCACCAGCTCAGCACATAATACCTCAGATCCAAATGAAGAAATTCACAGCATTTACAGAAAACCCACAAAAACCCAGATGCCATTATCCCTCATTCAGCCCAAAAGCTTCAAAATTTTCTTCAAGAAACCGATCCCATCACCACGACCTGGACTTGAAACCCCAGAAATCGAAATGGGACTTGCGCTATTTTCTTGAATGCGGATAAAAATGTGTACTTTGGAGGACTTCTGTTAGTAGTCTTAATACTTTCCCAACACTTTTAATAGCTCCCTGCAAACTTTTTACCTCTGTACTTTGCTTTTTCCTTTCTCTCTCTAGAGAATGGAAATCATCCCTTCTCTCTCTCTCTCTCTGCAGTGAGAAGAAGTGTGGAGGTGAGAGAGTTTGGGTGTGTGGGATAATTATCGTTTTTCTTTTTGGGCGTGTGTGTGTGTGTGTGTGAGCTGTGTGAACTGTGCAGTGTTCGAGAACTGCCCGAAACGGTGGGGGGGGCCTGCCCCGACTGCCCATTTCCATTGCCTTCAACGGCTTCGCGCTCACAACTGTGACTGTCAGCCTACACTTTTTCGAGTTTTTCTCTATTTTAATATTTTTCTTTTTATTTACTCAAAAAAAAAAATACATCAAACATTTTTCATATAAATTAGAGTAAAAACATCATATTTTATCATAATTTTAATTTTTTTATAATATTGTGATTTTTAATTTTTACAAATCAGTACACAATATTTTCAATTAAAATCACACGGTCCAAATTTGGCATAGAAAAAACATGTGACAAGTCAAATATGTATGCATGAAAATATAAATTTATGTATTACCACTTCAGATCGGTGTGTCGCGTAAATTTTTTTTATGCCGAAATTTTGACTTTGTGACATTATGGAAGATCTGTTGAAATATTGTATATTAATTTACCACAAATTAAAAGGCACGGTATTATTAAGAAAAAGTAACAAAATATGATATTTTCTCTAAATATAAATAAAATGCATGGAATTTGTCCCCTAATATAAAAGTAACTGTACAATTGACTTTTCCATGAACTCGAAATTAGTAAGGTAATAATTTTTATTATCGTTTTGATACTTTTGACACACAAGACAGAAAATTGGAAAAGCTTAATTAATATGAAACTAATTTAACTTGCAAAAAAATAATTTATTTATCAATAAATTATATGTTACTATTATCTCATACTTTACATCACTGAAATAAATAAATAAATAAAGTAGCTAAAATCCACGTAATACATCTCAAATTCGCACTTTATTTCTTGATATTTATATTATATATTATGATTACAAAAGAATATCTAAAAAGGGATGATTCTGATAGAGAAATTTTTAATTTTTGAAAAAGATTCCATCCCCATCCCACATAATTTTGGGAATATATCTAAATTCAAAAGTTAATTTATTTCATATGCGTAGTAGTATGTACAAATATGGGGAGAATTATTCGACCAAAAAATATTTCCCCAAATTCTCCACTCTTATGAAAAGTGACATTTTATCATATATGAAAATTACAATTTCGTAATCAAATATAAGTCGTGGAAAATGACGGGACACTAGAATCATAACCCCGTTCAAAGACCAGCACCTTTCAATATTCTTTTCCCCAGATATTAATTGTGGGGCAGATTTTTTTTTTAATTTCTAATTAAAAAATAAAATGTGATGTCTTTGTTTATTATTATAAGAAGAAGAATATAATGTGTTAATATGATTATAGAGTTAAATGAAATTTACTACGACTATAAAATGGGTGTGTGGAGATAGTTTTGGTCTTGGCTTGAATCCCGCCAAAATCGGTTCCGTTAACCGTTATTCAACTGTTAACCATGTAGAAAGAAAACTTTCAATTTTTTTATAATTCATAGCATGAAAAACAAAAATCCATATCTTAAAATGTGAATACGAAATATACATTTAAAGAAGTATAAATAATAAATTGAACACTCTCATGTTTTCAAGTCAAAATAGTAAAATCAAGTTAGTTAATATTATAATTTATAACATATAATTAGTTGGTATAATAATTTTATAACATATAATTAGTAAAATTATAATTTTAAATGAGTTTCGATTCGGTTCGGTTAACCGTCGGTTTTATATATAAAAATAAAAACCTAACCGTTATCCTCGGTTTTTAAAATTAGAAAAATAAACCGAACCGTCGGTTCGGTTAACCATTTTTTTCGGGACGGTTTCGGTATGATTTTTCGGTCGGTTCGGTTTTTCGGTTTGTTTTGCTCACCCCTAATGGTGATGGCTGTGAATATTTTTACATCTATTATCTTGAAGATTGGGCGGTAAGATTTTTCAATGAGGTAATATCAAGTTAAACTTTAAAGGCTTGATTCCTCTAAAAGATAAATTAATTAATTAATTAACATTTGTTTTTGAAGGAATAGGAAGTCTCCTGTGAGACCGCCTCACATAAGTGATCGGATCTTTTGACCCGATCAGGTCGGGCCGATCCGACCCTCCAGTATTTTTTTAATTCAATTTTTAAATTTATTTTTCTCCTCCGCATTCGATTCCGATTTTAATTTATAGATAATGATTGTAGCAATATTAATATATTTTAGTTCGCTCAGAGGCCTTCGGCTCCCCTCACTCGACTCTTGAAAAAAAAATTAAAAAAAAAACTGGAAAAAAGAATTTAAAAAAACTAAAAAATATCGGGAAAAAAATTAAAAAATCGAACACACGCGCCGAATAAAAAAATTTTGTCAGGCGCGTGGGGGGCGTCACTTACGTGCAACGGGTGCACAGGAGTTTTTGTGTTTAAGAAATATGGGCTCCTAAATATTATATTTGGAATGAAAAATCAATATGCTCATAGTATTTGCGTGCTAATTATAAATTTGCATTAATAGAAATTTTAAAATGATTGGGTTGGATGTAAGAAATATGTACTTATTTTGGTGGAGAGATTATTTAATTTAATCATTTGTTTACATTTTAAGCATATTTTTAGTAACTAACTTGAACAACATAATATCATATGAAACATAATATCTTAATGCATCTTTTGGTCGGATTAAACATGATATTAACCCTAAAAAATATTGTGATTTTAATTAGAAGTCCAATCTACATTTTTATTCTTAAGCAGATTCTTGATTATAGGTGTAATAATCAAAGAGGAACAATTGTTGACTGCTTTTTAAAGTTTTTCAAACTTAATGATAGAGGATAATAGCACGTACAATATCTTGAGAAAATAATTTGATTACAACACCTTTATTTTCTTGATCAAAATCATTAGAAATCCATAAGAAATGACTAGGCATGTTCAAAATGATGACAAAGAAAAAATGGTTGACTCCTCCACCTTTCTATTTTCTCTCTCCTTCAAAATTTTGAATATATAATTTGAAGATGATAAACAAACCACAAAGTTGGCATCTCCACTTTCAACTTCTATCATGTTTATCTAGACACTCTAACTAGAAATCTAACAATTTTATGGAATTTGAAGATGAACTATTCATTCTAATCTTATTCAAATGATACAACATAAACTTCTAAGGATGTGAAATCCACATGAAAAATGACGTAAAAAATGAAATAGAATTTTGTCTCAAAATATGTGAATGTTGGGGCATAAAATGGTATTTTTCATATAATATACTCCCTCCGTCCCATTATTCTTATCTTGTATTCCTTTTTGGGTTGTCCCGTTATTCTTGTCCTGTTTCCATAAAAGGAAATATGCTTCTCTCACAAAAAGTTATGGGCTCCACCACTTTCTATCTTTTTACCCTTTAAATATCCTTCTCCTTAATATCCGTGCCCAAAAGAAATGAGACAATAATAATGGGACGGAGGTAGTAGTATATAATATTTTCACATTTCTGTCACGTGTGTGTATAATTTCCCTCTCACATATGTGGTTGGGCCATAATGTGAGGCCCATTAACATTTCAACTAAATGGGCTTAGTATTTGGGTAGTAAAAAAACGATTTCAGTTGCGAAAATCGTAATTAGATCTTTGACATATTATTTTTAAATATTTTACTCAAAATGCTCTGTAATAAATAACAATGAATTTAGGTGGCCGTAAATATATGTAAATCAGTAATTAATATCAATATTTCAAATATTTTTTTTAGAATAGTACAGAAACAACACATATATAACACATATATGTGACATATATGTAATTAATAATTACAGACACGTCACATAATTTAGTGCAAAATATGTTTTATAATGTATTGTCAAAAACTTAAAATATATTAAAACGAGATCTAATCAATAATCATACACACTGTCACACAAATTATAATTACGTGTATAACCACAACTGATATTATGCAACAAATACGTAAAATAAAAGATTTCTCTCGAATTAATTTTGGGGGAAGCACAGGATGTGTGATATTATTGTTGCTAAACCTTTTGTAGCCTAAAATTATTTAATATAATTATCACTTAGCTTTAAGAAATGAATTAATTTAGTACAAACACAACATCATTAAATTATTTTTTTTTCAAGGCTTGATCCTTACATATAAGAGAAACAAGAAAGATGATAAATAAAATTAAATTATTCACCAATATTTAATATATATATAACACGTGACAACTTTGTTAGACATAAATTACTATAATTCATCCACTATATATAGATAAATTTAAAAATTCAAAACTTACAAATTAAAATTTGGACTCACTTGATTTGTTCTATCTGTATAATTTTTGAATTAATGTACATAAATGAAAATTACCCAAATTGTAACCATAAATATTAGAAGTTCCAAAAAGAAAAAAGTGAGAATCTTAGTTGGAGATAATTAGTATAATTAAGAGAGTAGGTGATGAGGTGTAATGAGGACAAAAAAGTCAGAACAAAGGAGTTAATACCTGTAATCTGACGTCCTTGTATGAGCACATTGAGCAGGGCAGGTGGGATTCCTTTCTCCAAATTGTTTAAGACTATTATACCCTCATCAAATTTAATGCATTAAAAGTTGGACACTTATTCCACTCACAATACATTCAACACAAACTTATTAAAATCTGTGCCGGTCAAAACCCGACAAATATTTGATGGACGAAGGAAGTACTATATATGTATAGGGTTGTAAATGAATCAAACTGTTCGCGAGCTATTCGGAGCTCGGCTCGAAAAAAGCTCGTTCGTTTGCTAAACGAGCCGAGCTCAAGCCTCAAACTGAGCTCGACAATTTTTTCGAACCGAACTCGAGCTTACATATATTCGGCTCGAGAGGCTCGCGAACATGTTCGAGTTCGATACTAAACGAGCTAGCTCGCGAACATGTTCGTGAATCATTTAAACGAACATGTTCATGAATTTTTTAATACTTTTATATATATTTTTATTTTTAATACTTTTTAATACCAACATTTAGTTTATCTATAAATTAATAAATTGATACTTTTTTCATTATGATATAGTTTTACTTTTAATGTTCATAATAAACAAAAATAATTACTAAATAATTAATAAATTAACATTTTTTTAATTATGATATTTATTTATCGAGCTGAACTCGAGCGCTCGAGCTCGAGCTCAAAATATAATGTTCGAATCGAGCTCGAGCCGAACTCGAGCCTTACATTTTTTTAACGAGCCGAGCTCGAGCCTGCTAGTATTCGGCTCGGCTCGGCTCGTATACACCCCTACCCTATTATGCTCGTATAGTCGTATACACCCCCATTATTATGTATATATGAAATTAATTAATTTACCTCAACTTTCTTAATTTCAAGAAGGGGTATTTTGGTCACTGAAAATAAACTGTTAGCCACAAGACATGTGCCATGCACCGTCAACTCAGGGCACTATGTATAACATTGAAAACAATTGATAAAAGAATATACAAATATTATAATTTATATATATGTGCGTGTGTGTGTGTTCTCGTTCTTTCCTTCTCTCTCTATATATACATCTCAAAGCATATTAAGTAGACAGACACAGCTGCATTAAATCTTGCACCACCTACCAATTCTTAAATTTCACGCAGAGAACATAAAAATCACACAAAAATGGAGGCGAAATCCGAGGTTAAGGAGGAGAACAATTGTAATGGAGATTACTTTTTTCTTCACAATCCATGCAATTATTTTCAAGAATTCATAAGGGCTATGCTCAACTGTCTAGGTTTCAGTCCTTCGAACATCGACGACGGCGGCGCCGGCGACGGAGGGAGCAACCAAGACCAAGCGGATCCGCCGCCTTCCTCCGCGGCTGATCCACCGACGGCGGAGCTATCTCGGATAACGCCACCTAGGAGGCCGCCGCAGCAGCCCATAAGTGGTGGTGCCCCCCCTCAAACCAACACTAACCCTAATTAGGTTTATTTGGGTAATATTGTTATTTAGTTTCTTGTAGTGATCTCTTTGTAAGCTCTCTCTCTCTCTCCTACACAATGTTCTAGGGTGGGGTTTTGTATTTGTTTTCTCTGTTTGTTGTTTAATCTATGTCTATATACTGTGTGTGTGTGTGAGATCAAGATTCTTCTTGAAGTGATTGAAGTCCACTATGTAACTAATTAATCTAGGATAAAATTATGAGTTAGATTATTTTTGGAGCTACTAATTAATTGTGTTCATGTGTTGCCTATATATTGTGATGATGTATATATATGTATATACTCATAATATACATGTGTGATTTATGATCATTGAATTTGAATGTTCTTAAATATGTAGATCGAAATCTGATTTTGTGATTTGTTGAATAATTGCAGCATTGAATATTACCTGACATGAAATAGTTGTGATGACTGGAATGAATATTGTATTCATGAATGAGGAATTAATATGCCAGCTGCAATATATTCACAATTTATATACCAAATTAATTGAACTTTTATTAATGATCACTAAAGTTATTTTTTGTATTCCTCAAAAGAGAGAAGAAAATAAGAAGTTGATTAGATTTTAATTTGTAGTACTAATGTTATACAGTTGATCCTGTCTTTATATTGTACTCCACACACACACACACACATTTTTTTGAAAATTTATTCATATAGTTCAAAAAAGTTGAAGTCGAGCAATAGCCACACCAATCTCATACGTAGCTCTGTCACTGCATATATCTATACCTATTATAAAAGAGCGGATTCTTACAAAATTGGGTTTGCCCAATATATTCCTATTATTATATTTATTTTAAGGGCAATAGTGTAAATCTTTAATATAGTCCTACTCCTACTATAACTCAACTTAATTAATTAATTAATAATATAGTCCTACATGTTTTATTGCTCAAAAGTGAAAGAGAAAAGATAACATAAAGTTTGATAGCTCGAGATTATTTTATTGTACCGAAATTTTGTATTTTTGTGTAATTTATTTATTTTTAATTTAGAATTATTATTTAATTTGATTATGAATTATTTTATGTGCCATGGTTATTATGAAAAGAGTTTAAAAATTAGTGATTGATAAATTAATTCTATAGCTTTAAAGCATAATATCACATGAGATGATCATAAATTTGAATGGAATCGAGCATGATTGGTGTCATTATGCTTAAAAAAACGGACTTGATCTTGCATAATTTGTAAAATTGACAATCAATTTCTCAAGTATTAAAATAAAAATAATATTAAAAATTAAAAAGAAAACAATGATGTGGGTTAAACGTCAATGGTGCTCACAAATAATCACTGACATATTAGTCTTGTTTTCTCTGATAAATATATTAAAATTGTGCATAATATAGAATATACATTTAAATTATAGATAGATTTGGTTATTCTAATATCTACTTTTTACACCTACTTGCTAATAATTTGTTGAAGTTAATAGTCAAAATTAATAATATAACAACTTTACTTTTTTTCAAATATATTACTATTTATAATAAATTAATTATCTTAAACAAGAGGTTATACGTGCAACGCACGTAATCTCTCTGCTAGTATATATATGTGGAAATGATCAAATGAGAACACTTTTTTTTGTAAGAAATAGGTACAGATTTGGACCGTTGATCTATGGTCCAGATTTAACGGTGCATTAATTTACTGCAGTTTATGCATTATAATGTTTATGCTTTAAGTTACTCCACTTTATACATTATCACGGTGACAAAAATGCATACGTCTTACGTTCCTACATAATTAATTATGGAAGTGCGTGGAAATGATAATATAAAAGTCGAATATGGATCTGGGGACCGTCTCACGAGTTAAAATCCATCAAACCATTTCATAATTTTGCATGAATTATGCATGACATGTACTTTATAATTCTTGATGCAAAAGAACTCAATAGTCAATATCAAACCAGAATAATAATTGGATATATCTACTACTTTGTCACATATATATCTGGAATCTTATTATATTTTATATATTGCCATCTCAAATACCATAATCATGACAATTAATTACATATATGTCGTCTCTGTCCCATGTTGCATTGTTGTCAAGAAAAGACCATATGAGAAAATGAAAATAATTATGTCCTTAAATAATTGGGAAAATGTACAGTATATTTTGATCTCATAAATTCACTTTTTGATAGTTCTAACTCTGAACTCAAACCTAATATAAATTTCAAGCTCCATCAATTGAATGTTGTGACAATTTTGGTTTTTAAGTGTTTTTTGGCATCGAAAAATCCAATTGGCAACCGAAGACGGCATGCTTCAGAGTGAAACATTAGTTGAAGTGTTCACAATTTCGAAATCTAGTACACACTAATTCCATTCCCAACAGGAATTATACTATTTAAATTAAGTAATTAGTACCGTGCATCGTACGAGTGCAAAACTATTTTATTTCAATTAAATAATTATTACTGTGGGATGCAAACATGCTAATATGAGGAGGTCTCTGACTCTCTGTGTGGTGGACTGCACTAAACAGTTGGTGTAGTCCATCCTATTTTATATTTATTTTTTAACTAATTAATATTTAATTAATTCTAGTTAGCATTTAATAATTTCTAATTTTAAATTAATAAATCATAATTGTGTTTGATTATGTAAATTTGGAAAAAGTTGAAAATAGTACTGATACTGAGCTACAACGGTAACTAAGGTACATGTACGAAGATCTTTGTATGAGAATGGAAAATGGGACCCCAAATTGTCGATGTTTATTAAATTAATTTGCTATTTGCTATTTGCTATTTGCTATTTGCAATCCGCAATAATTTCTGCAAATAATGATACCAATGTCCCACCATTAATTTTCCAAATTCATACTACTTTTTCAGTCATCAGATTAAGCAAAAAACAATAAACAATGATAGTTGCAGATTAAAATTTTAATCAATATTTTTTTAATCAATCGCACCTCGTTTTTAGGAATTAATAAGGGAGAATGAAAATTCTCATTACAAGATCTTCTTCGCTGTCGAGCTGATTAAGTTCACATACCAAAAAAAGAAGGAAAAAAGGGCCATCTTTTATCCACTACATCTAAATCTCAGCTGCAAAACCTCCATTTTCTTGTTTGGAAAAGGACAAAAAAGCCCGCATTTATAGTTATGTTTATAAAGCAAATTGCTTTTCAACAGCCCACAGCAAATAAAAGAAAATATAATTGTGTTCATGGTTTTCTTGTGCAAGATTCAGAGTCTAGCAAATCTTTCAGGTACCCTTCATATGTCCATCTCCTTTTCAACTTCCAAGATTTGATTTTTTTTTTTTTGGTTCTTTTTGTTTCAAATATGTCTATGGATGTATAAACTGAAGTGGATTTTCTTCATTCTTCTGTATTTTTTTTTTCCATTGAATGTTGCTTTTGATTATTTTGAGTGTTTTTAGGCTGCTGGGAATTTGGGTGTTGAGATTTGTTTGCTTAAATACTTTGCCTTTACTATTTGTTGATGACTTGATTGTTCGACAGTAGATCCATCAAGAAAAATGAGGATTATTGCTATTTTTCTGAATTTGTTGCTGTGATTCTTAATTTTAGTCCAGATTATGATAACTGATTGTTCTTTAGTTTTGTTTATTTCAGTTTCTGGATTATGGCAAAATAATCTTAATTTCGATTTTGAAAATCAGATACTTTGTCATTGAATTTAGAAAAGATCATTCTTTTACGTTTTACCAGTCTTGTTTTGCCAGCTTTTCTTGGTAGCTTTATTTTCTGTCTATTGACCCTTTTTCTATATGAATTTAGTTGATTTCCTAACAAAAAGATGGGGAATTGTAGAATACCATGATTCATTAGGTTAGATATTTGTAATTTATTAGGCTGATGCCAAGATTGTTACTCGAAAAATTATGCTTCACCATGACTAACTATTTGTTTCTGTGGCTTAAGAGTTTTATCTATGAATCAAACAGTATTGTACTAAGACGGGTTTCTTGCAATTTTCCATATCGTGCTGCCTTTAGTATTCTAGTGAAGCAATTGATTATTAGGATGAGTAATGGAGTTTGAATGTTCGGAGAAGGTTTGGATTTTGATGCTCGATCACGATAAAGGATGACCAACTGATTGTTACTACCTTAATTTAATGAAGGCTTAGAGTTTAAAGAAAATCTACTTAAAGAGTTTGAGAGTTGAGTATTATGATGTTTGGTTTTATGTGCTGATTGCATAAAATGTTGTTATACAGTCAGTAAGCGGGCGTGCTCGACTTGATTTTTCCGCTGGGAAAATGATAATATTTGTGTGTGGATCTCGTATTATTAGTACTTGAGAGTTGTTATTTGTGAAAGAATTGGAGTTCTTTCGACTTTTTCAGCTCAGGAATAAGCATTCCATGATTTTTTTTTTGCAATGTTCGTCTTAGGTAGCTGCTTTATGAGGATCTAGTTCGCCACGTCTGTGAAGGCGAAGTCTGTTTATTGTGTGAGCATGGAGAAAGGATCCCCCGACTGTCCATATCCCGGATGCTTCTTCTGTGTTATGAAAGAAGGGAATCCAAGCAAGCGTAGAGCAAGTTTATTGAAATTCTTTAGAGAACTTCCGTCTCAAGATGATGACGGTCAAGTCCTTCCGATTAGTGGCCTTTGGAATACTGCTATGGCGCATCCTAATGATCCTGAATTCATCGAGTTGGGGATTTTTGAATGCATGGCAGCACTCATCTGGAAGGGATTGAAAAACCGGCGCTGGCTATCACACGATCAGAACATTTATATCCCTTACTACGCAGCACATATAATCGGATCATACACTATGAACATGGAAGAATTTGCTGAAATGGCGGTGCATGCTGGAGTTATCCCGGCTTTGGTTGAGCTTCTGAGAGGGCGGCTAACTTGGGTCGAACAAAGAGTGGCAGTCCGAGCTTTAGGTCACTTAGCTACTTATGCTGCAACTTTTCCTGCCGTAGCAAGCCATGGAGAGATCTTGGAGCTGTCGATGCAGCTGGCAGTGAGTTCTCTTGAGATTGTTTATACTCACTTCTACCAGTATGTCGACAGGAGGCTTAGTTACCACTGTGATCTTCTCACTCGTGGTATGGGTGGCGTTGAAATGGAGTCGAGGAAGGCTGAGGAATGGGCTAGTCAGTTGCAGTGCTGGTCCCTTCAGCTCATCAATTGCTTTGCTTTCAAACAAGAATTTCTTCCAACTATATGCAAGCCGGAATTTCTAGTAAAGCTTCCCGGCATGTGGGGAGGACTCGTTAATGAGAATTCACCAGCTGGCATTGGATTATTACGAACTGTTTGCCATCATAAAGTTGGTAGAGGCCCGATTGCAAGCTCTCCCGGAGTTATAGACGCATTATGTAACATAGCACGATCATCGGATGACTGGCAATATATGGCCGTCGACTGCCTTCTTTGGTTGCTTCAAGACCCGAGCACCTGTCATAAGGTAATTTGCTTGCTTCTATTTGATTATTTCTGAATATCATTAAATTTAGGGCTAGTTATAGGTTCTATCACGACATTTGGCATTTTTATATAAAATGTTATGACCTTTGTAAAATAGCAATTGGAGAGAGCATTGAGCCCTAGCACTAGAATCGTGGCAATTTTGTGTAGGGGCACGTCGATTCTGGCTATGGAAAATAGCTATGATGATGATTTGAAAAGAAATTGAATTAGTTTTATCTATAACTTGCTATTCATCTCTTATTTACTCCAATTGTGCAGGTTAGTGACAAAGTGGTACCTACACTAATCGACCTTGCAGAAATAACGACGTTAGGTGATCATAAGAAGCTCGGGGATTCCATCGTTAGTGTTCTTGAGGAATGTATGCAGTCGTCTGGAACAGGTAGAAACTCGACTAGCAGCCGTGCTAAAGAAGAGATTGAGGAACTCGTCGCTGCCCGACAAAGATTAAAATGGGAGAAAAGTATGCCGAAAGAGGATCTTCATATCAAACATGCAGCTGCATTGGTAGTTAAACTGGAAGGGAACTCACTGTTCTCATCCGGGGATATTTCTGGCGCGGCTTCAAAATATTCAGAAGCGTTGGCTTTGTGCCCGATGAGGTCGAAGAAAGAAAGGGTCGTGTTATACAGTAATCGAGCTCAATGTCATCTTCTACTGCAGCAACCCTCGGCTGCCATAAGCGATGCCACCCGTGCACTTTGTCTTCATAACCCTGTCAACCGTCATGCTAGAAGCCTGTGGAGACGAGCACAGGCCTACGACATGCTTGGTTTAGCCAAAGAGAGCCTATTGGATGCCATTCTGTTCATAAACGAGTTCTCCCAATCGACTGATCCTGATCTGTCCCTGAGGCAAAACAAAGTTCCCGATTATGCTGAACGTTTGGTGAAGAAACAGATGCGAGCTGCTTGGTTGTTTAGAGAGGCTTCGATCAAACATGGAGGCGTCCAGTGTGAAGAAGGCGATGCTGGTGATCTCTGCGGCCAAGAAACGGACGACTCTGAATGGGAAACAGCTAGTGAAAGTGACATGGGAAACGACGGGAAGGATGATTTGGGTGACCATTTTGAAAGGAAAGATAGGCATGTCAAAGCCTCGATGAAAGGTACCTTTTCTTTCGCTAGCTCAATGGTACATGCAACGCACGTAAAAGTTATGAATTTGAATAATAGACTCTTGTCACAATTTTGAGAAGTAGGTTCTGACCTCATATCAAAATAAATAAATTATATATCTATATATATATAATATATTAAATTACTTTAGTATCCCTATAAATTAAATAAATAAGGATATTAGAGGTGTTATCAAAATTTGTAAGAATACACACTTGACGAATTCTTAACCGAACCAAACTGTGAAACAATGCAGATATTTAGCTAGCACTACTGCATACTGAGGATGTAAGATGATTTACGGTTGGCCGCGAGCCTCGATCCGTGCGTAAGCATCGGATAAAATCTTGCTCCTGAACTGCATGAGGATCATGAGATCAAGAATTGGTTGTGGAAACGGTGGAAGAAGAAAGAAGATCCTCACTATCATTTCACTACAGATTATTGCTTTTATTTTGTTTATTCTTTTCTTTTCTTTTTTTGGTTTGTTGCATGATTTGTGTGTTGCAGTTTTCTTGAAGGGATTGGTAAATGGTCTCTAGGTTTTGTTAATTTATTTAGTGTTCATGTTTTTTTTTTTTTTTTTAATTTCTTAGTTTATTCTTTTTTTTGTTCATTCCTTGAATTGTGTACATAGGTTTGAAGCCCTCGAGGAATTGAGAATTCTTGACCTTGTTTGATTGCTTTTTAGCTTCTCCTTCAATAACATTTGTTTGCTTTAATGGTACATCAATATCATATTTCAATTCATCAAAGTATGATGATAGCCAATTCTTCGTGTCAGATCAAATACGAACATGATCCATTAGAATCGGCTTGACACGAACACACGATTTGTATACATGGTCACGAGCACGGCACGAATATGAAGACAACTCAATTTCATTCATGTTGATATGATACGATAATGACCCAATAAATTTGAACCTGAAATTAATAATACAAATAAAATAATTAATATTAATTATAGTATCATATGAAAATGACATGGATTCAATATGAATATAAATTATCATGAACAAAACGAATACGATACGTATAAGACATAAAATTATTGCATTCTTGTCGTGTCGCGATATGGACACAAACACGATAAACTAACACAACCATTAACTTCGTGCAAACTTGTGTCGTGTTTTTGTACTGTGTAAAAAATTTACAGTCTCAAATATGCAAATTAGATTTGTTTTTTAATTTCATTCTTTCTTTAAATTGATTGCCATTTATATACGTAAACGTACAAAGTGTATAATCATTTCTCCTATTCTATTTTTTAACATTCCAGAAGAATTTATGCAGGTATTTCAAAAATACTACGTGAAAGAAATTTCTCACTATGTTCATAATATAGAAAATTAGATACGCAAACGTTTCAAAAAAAGTTCATATACATTTTTCCTTAAAAATATATTAATTCCCATCACAAAATAAATGATTCTCTATTAACATACCATCGCCAAAATTTATCACAAATATTGAAAAGAAATCTTCCATATAAACAAGATTTGTTCAATTGTTCTAACATTACCTCGAAAAATAAACAACTTTCACGAATCATTCCATCAAATCCCATCTGTTGCTACATGCATTGACAGAAATAAAAATAGCATATATATATATAGAGAGAGAGAGAAAATAAATCAATAGATACACTCATATACAAACAGGAACAACAGTGAAGGTTGGAAGGTAGGATTGCTGCTGACGACATCGAAAACACAAAACTGATAACTGAACTAGGTGAGTTTTCGCCATAGTCCACCTCTGGAAACTGTCAGGGACTTCAGTTTAGGGAAGACGAAACCCGCTTTCGGAGGATTGCCATCAACGAGAGAGTTTTCGTAGATTTCTTTGCACTCTTGAACGACCTGTTCCACAGAATAAGCAACGTCAACCTAGTAAGAGCTAAACCAGATTGCTCGACTTGAGATGATCAAGAAAAGCTCGTTTAAACTGGATTGACTATAAGATTTTACCTCTTTAGCATCTTTCCTTGGTATGCCTTCTCGTAAGCTCACCAACTTGTCCACCACTTCTGGCTGCAGCGGAAAAACAATAACATGAGAATAGAGACTACAGGTAGTGAATGATTTGGGATCAATTCCACAGGAAGAAAATGAATTGGAAGCGAGTGTACCGTGCAAGCACAATATAATTAAATAGCACTTACAGGACAGTCGGGTTGATGATCGAGAATATTTGTATATACAAGAGTGAAAGAATCTGGGCTCTCTGCTGAAGCAAGTTCTCTCAAGTCACCCAGTACCCGGACTCTATTTTCCACTTTCTGCAACACATCAAAATATGTCGTGAAATAAGTCAATCGTGTTAAAAAAACTCAGAGATCCAATAATCATAGTACAACTTTCCTATCACACAGAATATTGGGTAGAAATTAAGCTAAAGATAGATTCGTAGCAATGTTTATGTAAACGAGATAGTGAGCTAATACTCCTTAGACAAGTGAATTCTGTTATTTAATCTCACTCAATGCACATGTTAATTCATTTTTTGTTTAAATCCATCCAAGTGCAGTAAACTTACAGAAATGCTTATATACTCCCGGAAAAAGTCCATGAGAACCTCTTCGTCTAGTTTCATCCTTTCAATTGTCTCTTCTTTAATGTAATTTTTCTGAAGCAGACACAATGGGATCAAATCTACAGAATGATACAATCAAACTGTGTGAATAGTCTATTCTCTACATGAAATGTTCCCATGATAGTAACCTGTACAAGCATATGGTCGACGTAGACAACAATAGTTTCTTCCAGACAGGCCTCAACAAATCGCCTAAATGATCTTTCTTCAATGTACCTTTGTATACGATGACAAAAATTGAGACAGAATGATTTCATCGTTGGAGAATATAAGAAGTGAACTACTGGATTTGCAGGTATTCAGGCTCATTTAAATAGCAGTTGAGTAACTTACATTTTGACGTCTGTAAAGTAATCACCAAATGTTGCAACTAGGTACTCAGTTACCTGTCCTTCCAGCCAATCTGAAATCAGAACGACAAGTGAACAGAGATACCATATTTTAGAAGCAATTTTTGACTAATCATTTATGTTTTATCTTTTTTCCCGTTGAAGAATCCAAAGTGTATATCTCTAGAAGGAGACTTAATTTTAGTTCACTCGTTTATATTTGAAGCAAATTTATGTACTTTATTTTTTCTTTTGCCATGTCAACAATAGAGAACCCCACTCAAGCATTGTTTTGCAGACACTACTAATTCAGGAATAAACACTTGACACACATAAGAGGGGGAAATTTCTCAACGACAAGGTCGGCAGTAGTAAAACTGATTACCTTTCTGATACAGCTTTATAAGCAACTCCTGAACTCCTGGATCTTCAAAAATGACGCTGACAGTTTGATGTACAGCTTCCTAATGACAATTAAGAATTATCATAATTGTGACATCGTGACTAGGAAATTGTACAAGTATCCGCACAGTCAATATCGAAATTGCATACTCGGATCAAAACAAATGACTGTAGGATAAGACGAGATGCCATATATATATACCAGCTAAGAGTGAGATGTTGACAGTGATTCCTAAAAAGTTTATTGACATCATAAAGGATAAAAATGCCAACATAAGTGTTCAAAATTAGCATTCATTATCCAATGGAGGGAGCACATGAAAAAGATGATGGCTGCATCAAAAGTCCAAACAAGTGATGAAGCAATTGTTGTATAGAACGTATCAAATGTATTAATAATGAGAAAAAAAGAACTTCAAGTAAAAAAGGATTGATCAGCATACCTTTGCAACCTCCAGGAAGCCTTTGCAGGTGTCCTCAAAATTAACCTGTAAAAGTGATCAAGACACAATATCAAGAATGATCAATGAATCCAGGCATGAGTCTCTTCAACTAAGTTTGCGGCATAAAATATAAGGGTGATTGGAATGATTGTTTAAGCATATGTATCTATAATTTAACATTCATGCTACAATTATCATATCCAATGGACCAATGAATACAGCAATGATCAAAGTTTCGTCAAATGAATTTACACGTGAGAGTTCCCCCTTCATCCATTAATTTTCTAATTATTTCCTCTTCTACTTCCTGTACCACATGCAGGTCATACTTTATTTCCTTTTCTATTAACTTTAATTTCCAAGTCGATTTGTTAATGCCCACAGTTATAAGTTGGGAATATATGAACGGAAAAACCAAAAACCACGCTGGAGAAGACGGAGAGGCAAAAAGAGCATCCTAACATAAGAAAAAAGAAGAGAAGTTTAAAGAAGCAACAGTAAACATGATGTATTTTTCACACGCGTGCCAGGTGGTTCTCTCTTCTTTCACCCACATATTGGTTTTTCCTGATTTTATATTTTCAACTTATAACTGAGTCAGAAGATGATTTGATATAGTAAATCCGCCGATTTATCTGGACCAAGCCATTTCTTTGGGACTTTCAATCTAAATTTGTCCACAACCAGCTAATTACTGGAGAAACTGACTTTTACCAACTTATGTACACTGGACAAAAGTTACTGAATAAACGAATTAAGCAGATACCAAAAAAAATCTGAATATGAACATAAGTAGAGAGGACATAATTTAGCCAAAGCATCATCACCTTAGAATGCTGAAAAAAACACCATCAAAATGAATAAGAGATATAATATTAGTTTTAAAGGCACTCTGAAGTAGAAGAGTGGAAGGAATAGAAGTTCTAAACATGGATACCTGCTCTGCATAATTCTGAGGGAGAGCTTCAAGGGTGCTCGAGCTTAGCTCCATGGCAAGATCGTAGCAGCGAAGATTGTTATTAATCTGTCATAAAATGATTCATCACAGGATGTAAGTATGACTAAGATAATCATTTGAGAATATATCATATACTATGAGCTGGAATTTTCACATACCATTGCACATAAAGCTTCTAGACCAAGTTCAGAAGCAGGTTCATCCAATCTTTGCCTTTCAGCTCCTTGAAAATCAATCATAACCTGAAATTGGGGTTTGTGTGTTGGGGGGGAGGGGATCAATACATTTTCAATCATTAATTCATTCTTTTATAAATGCTATTATTGTTGTTATTCTTTCTTTCCCTGTTTTCCCATATTTTTTTCTTTTTATCAGCTGAGGGATTAACAGTTTGGCATCAGGAAGTGGTATAACAGTTTCACGAGAAAATGGAAATCTCACAGTTGAATAAGTGAGTTTTAAATAACCTAGTGTTGAGCTTTTGCTAGGACTACAACATCATGAAACATACTTTACTAATTACTATATGAAATTCATAAGTGTTTGATCACATAATTATATTCAAGGCCCCTTATGGCACTACATCATTACCATTAAGATGAAAAATATGGAAAAATATTGTCTTATTGAACTATCTTTTCAATTCAATAACTTTGCTGAAGATAGACTTGACTTGGGATTTTCCCCAACTTGAAATCAAAGCAAAAGTTCTAACATTGAGGAAGATTGAGAAGATGGCTGATACCATCTTGTAATCTTTTATTTGTTTGGAAATAATATTGAAATCAATAAAGCTTTCAGTTATTAACTTCATATCCATTCTAATTCTCCCTTCGCCGGACAAAAAACTTCTTTGAGTGAATACCCAGCCAAAAGGCAAAATTTTAATGCATTAACTGGACGAAAACAATCCTGAGGTTCTCCTTGAATAATTTATTCTTAATCCTTATCTTCACCCAAGGTGTTGATGGAGAAGTCAAATAAATATTTTGTCAATTGAATGTATTTATAACAGCTTCAGAGAGAGATCTGGTACCATTTGGTAAAGAACAAACTGAGTAAATGCTTGGAGCAATATAATCAACTAGAGAACATGCCTCTATGAAATATTTAGCTTACCTGAATGATGGCTAAAGCAATTCTGTATAACATAACTTCTGTGCTATTATCTCGTACAGTTTGTACTTGCTCTCCAAGAATGCGAAAGAAATCAACGGCAGCTGGTGTGTAAAGCTTCCCATCTTCTGTTTTCTTTGGTGGCTGGACCTTATCAGCATCAAGTATATTCAAGTACCATTTCTACAGAATAGAACGGCTTTAGTAATTATTTGACCAGAAAGGTGATTCAATGTCATTGAAAGCAATGGAAAGTAGTCTAATTACCCTTGTTGTAGCTTGCATTCGTTCAACATAAGCATTCATAAGGGGATCCATCGCACCACTTTCTGAACAAACTTGAGCTAGAGAGTCGTCAACACCAAGTCCAATTAGATTATCTTGGTACTCAACTACCCATCCAGTTACCTAATATTAGAAGAATACAGTCACAATTTAATAACAGCTCCAAGCTACTCTTACGAAGCAAACATTAAAAAATTGACAAAAGCTAACGAATTAAAAACAGAAAGTCGATTCTACAACCAGCAAGAAGTTACACTAATCTAAGTAATACTATTATATATGAACCAGCTATCATGATTCTATTCTGGTTCTAGAAAAGAGCAGTTATTTAACCAATCATTGTACCTGTGATGAACTTTAGCACTGGTTGTTTTCAAGTTGGATCTAAGAAGCTTAGGGAATGAAAAAGATCAAATATCCAGAAACTGAAATCTTGAACATTGTTGGATATTATAAAAATTTCATTGACTGAGTAATATATGCCGTCCACAACTATAAATGACACCATACAAACTACTGGTTCTTATATTACTTAGTGTTTCCTTAATAATTACAAGGTTAAAAGATAAAGCTACAAAGAAGGAAGAGGCCTGCGATGAATAATATATAATTGGAGATCGAAGTATCATGTTCCATGTTGCATTGTACTATAATGGAAGTACATCTCCATTTTCCATTGCTTTACGCGCGCGCATAGCATACACATATATATGGACAATTAATTTTATGTCTGAATGGTTAAATGTTCCTCTGTAAAACAAGGGAGCTTTCAATAGCATGAAAAAATCCAGTTGAAATGTGCTATGCACAAAATAACAACGTTCATTTTACTGTGGAAAATGGACGAGCATGTTTTTGGCCATTCACATGGCATCATCAAATGACGATTACTAATAGATCAAAGGCACTATGATGGAAGATTCAGGACCAAGCTAAACTATGATCTAACTAGCAGTAATCAGTAATATATTTTTTTTCTCTATCTCTCTCTGTGAGAAAATAGTTTCATTAAACAATCTACTTGATTATGCACTTCTTCCAAGATATAGAGATTCATGAATACAAAGTATTTAGGAAACCAACTCAGAGAAAAAGCTGTTCACGCCAAAGCAGTAAACATCGATGATCAGCAGAAAAAAGGTTGACAACTTGGTTAATAATTTGCATGAAATACGCACAAATCAAGCTACGGTGTAGCAGAGCACGACTTCAGGAATTAAGCGATCCAAGATATTGTATTTATTTAACATCAAGAGCTACAGATTCAGATAACATGCCTTCAAAATATCCATAGTCGACAGATCATTAGCTCTGTCACTCAGTAGTCGCAGCCAGTGAATAAACCGCTCTGTGTATAGATTTACCATGAGCTGGAATATTTCATATCTGAAAACCAGAAAATTTTAATTAAGACGAAGAATTATCCCAGAAAATATAGCTTAGCAAACCTTCAGGACTACAGCAATTATCTCAATTAACAGAGACTGTCATGTCTACAGACATAAATGGAAAACCTTGGGGGAAAGCAGGGAGCGACGTAGTCATATATATCTCCAAGCTCTTCACCAATCTGATATTATTGAGGAACAATCACCAAATTATCAGATAAATAAGCCTCCAGAATTTTTGTAAATAATGCCAGCAAAAGGTAAAAGCGAGAAATGGCAAAGACATAAATTCAGCACAAAAATCAATTACATAGTTCAAAATATGTTGAGTAGTTTCATAAGTTAGCTGTAACACTTACATTTAGATAATCAGCTTCGAAGAAAGCTACCAAACTTAAGTTATTTAGTTGACTGATCCAATAAAGAATGTATATGCTATTTCAAAAATAATTAACATGATATAGTATGGTTTTTTACATCAAAATAGAATATATACTACTTAAATTTTTGATTCCTCTTAAAGAACAAGACCAGATGAATACCTTTTTAGCCTCCTCTAAAGCTCCTTTTAGGTCCTGAATTTCAAACTGAAAGAATGATCATTATCAGTAAATGAGAACTGACACGGAACTCAGAAAAATTCAGAACTAGCGTTTTGCAACAGAAACAGAACCTCAGAGAGCAATCGGCTGAAACGCGATTCAACAGACTTCCTTATTTCATCATAACATTTATCCTTGTAGCCTTTGCCTTGAACCTTCAACTTCTTCTGCGCGAGATTCCTAGAAAATGATATTGTAATTGTAGATTTTGTAACACAAAAATGGAAAGAAAACATAGAAAAAAATCATGCAAATGCATCAATTTGACCAGGTAAATACTTGGCATTTCTGCGAGGATTAGCTATAGATTCCAAGGCACCATCTCCTTCAGCCTCAGCTGCTTCTGTAGCTAGTTGTTGATCCAGGGTTTCTTGCATTTCAACAACCCTTTTGTTTTATAAATAATGAAAGCATTAGTATCTAGATTAACCCAGCAAACAAATCTCTTATCACACATTCGCAACGTGTTCCACTCAGACATACCTCAATGCACGAACAAGTGTTTGTGGGCTGCAAAGGAGAATAATTGCAATAAATGAGTAGCACAAAGACACACGGGATAACTTTCAGAATAAATACAGAAGTGAAAGACGTGAAAATGGAATGCAAACTGTAAAAGTCAGATTAATTTTTTATAATATAAGATGATAGATGATTGGTGGGTTTAATTGTATACAATCGATGTCACACATCTAACAGTTGTCCCTGTGGGCAGTCTCAATATTTATTTATGCAAAAAGAAGTTTTCAAATAAAAATGAGAAGGCATATTTTGGTCTTTATTCACTTTTTTCTAATTGAATTGGCCATTTTTTATTCATAATAAGTCCCTATATTTTAAAATTAAAATTAAAATTATGTATGTTCAATTTGAGGAAAATAAAAGTATTAAGGACTTGCATAATAAATAAAAGTATAAGGACTCATCTACACACACACACACACATAAAAAAAAAGTAAGGGTTCCAACTTCCAATCTTATTTTTAATGCAAATAAAAGCTCAAAAAGCTCCATATTTACAGCTAAATGTACCAGGACCTAATATATAAAAAAAGAAAAGGAAAAAGTGCAAGTCCGGGGAATCAAATATATGTTACTCCTACATTAAATGGCAACCTCAGCATCAATTGGAAATATAGAAGAGAACATGTGCTTTCTTTTTTATTTGTTAAATTTGATTTAAAAATCACCTTTAATGTATTTGACAGCAATATCACGTGTTTCCTCCAAAAAAAAAAAAAAAAAAGAAAGAAAGAAAAAAGAAAGAAAGAAAAAGAAAACAGCAATATTATGTGCAAACCAAAGTCCGGATGATGCAAATCCTTGTAAAAGGCTAAATGCGCAAGGAGTTTGGAGCATTTAGAACTGTTGATTTTGCAGCCATTAATGTGAACACGAAAGCAAAAGAACCAGAAAAGGGCATCCGAAGAAGAAAAAAATACCCTTAAAACTAGCATACCTGTCTTTAGCAAGTTGAAAGAAGTTGCAGATATGACCCCATAAAGTCTTGTCAAAAGTCTCCCATGTACAATCTATATCTTCAAAGTATTCCCTGCATAATGTTATAACTACCTTATCACAAGGAAATAAACTCCTCATCTTCAAAAGTACTGCAAAAATTAATATTTGAGACAACTGCTTCTCACATTCTAACATTTCCATGGTTGAAGTGCTATAATTTAAAATTCTCACAGTGCAAATCGTTCTATTGAATTTTAAAAGAGAAATGTTTTGAAGATGCAAAGTCAGTGAATATTGATTAAAAAAACACTGTTCAGTATTGGGAAGCGTGACAGTCATAACAGGATTTCTCTCCACGATAAATGCAGTGAGCTTTCTGACCTCAGCCGACCGACCTCTTCTTCATGAGACGATGCTGCAGCTAATGCAAATCTTCGTTTTCCATCCAGTGCAGTTAACCTCTATATTCCATTTAACACAACCAAATAAGTAGCAAAGCTTTTGACATTTACAATAACAATCAAGACAAGAAAAGGTCACAACCTCATAGGTGTTAATAAGTTCTTTATCATCACTTAAAGAATCACGTGCCTCAGCAGCCTCAACAGAGATAGACATCATACCCTCCACATCCTGCAAAAGAGCAATGATGTTATATCGGAAAGATTAAAAAAATGAATTTAAATGACGACCATAAACATAAGTACTGAAAGTACTAAGGAGAGCATAAGCCTCTTTAGAGTTTAGACAAGCATGTTATGGGTATAATGGGATCATACTGGGATTAAGGGTAACGTCCATATTCATGAAATCGAATTAGTTATGCACTCACCTTCAGAGTTGTGTTTAGGTTATTTCTTGCATTACTGAGGAGCTTTATTTGGTCATGATTTTCGATCAATGTTTGGCATTCTCGACATAACCTATTATTAAGCAAAATCCAAGATCATCTTAAAGCATCAATAAGCCACGCATGGCATGCATTCATTCACAAGGAATGGAGAGCATTCATAAACCATGAGACATCATATTCATACTTATCAATCTCAACAAAATTTTCTCTGAGATGACTTATTGTTGTCTCAGACAAGGACAGTGATTCAAGACCTGCTTGGGCCTGCTCAACCTGAATTTGAAATTCGGAGAGAGAAGTTAGATGAATGGAAATAGACCAAGGAAAATGAGATCGTACAGGCTCCACAATCATATATCTCAGAGAGCTACACTGGGAGATATTACACTTTCAATACAATAATCTAATTTTCAAAAAATAAGGTTTACAGGCTCAGTTTATACCTGTTCGACAACCATTGTACTGAGTTGTGCATCATTTGCCTGCCACCAAACCATAAAGAAAATGTCCATGACCATATGCAGGATAAATCTTTACTGTAATGCAAGCTAGAAATATTGAAAAGAAACGGAACAAACAGAAACTGACTATCAAAATAACTTAACTTCTAATAATACAGAAAAATAAAGCACATGGCAAAATCTATAAAACCAACCTATCTCACAAACTCTCGTTCGACAAAGCAGTGGATATCATACGGATGTAAAACTCCCAATGTCTATGATGCTTCATTTCTAATAGCATGACTCAAGATAAAGTGAACAGAAGGTACAGATTGCTAGACATGATTGATGTCTTAAATAAGATTTTGTTCCCCATTGGGAAATCAGGACCATCCGAAAGAGAATGAAATGTGGGATTTATTATGCATAGAAACTAAAAGCAGGGAGGCTGTAGTTCCTAACTGGACCAACAGACTAAAAATATCTTAAGACGAGCTTAATTTCTTATTCTTCAAAGAGTCATAAACATACTGAAGGCAGAACATTAAGTATCAATACATAATCTAATAATGCAATGCATAAGCAGTAAGCATAAAATGAACGAGGAATGCTTTGAAATGTTGTAATAAATTATAAAGCTATAGTTAAAATGAACGAGGAAAGAAGAGTTTGGTCCTTATCAATTTAAGAGTTTGGTTCTTGTTCTTTATTTAGACAGCAAATAAAATATCTTCAACTAAATTGTACCTAAAGGGGACCCCAAATTCCTCCCTTTTGCCACTAAAAATACCTTGCACAAAGTTCTGGTAATTTCAATAATGCTGCTGCTGTATCAGACAAATTTTACAGTGAAATTATTCTATCAGTGATCTTCGATTCACATTTTTACCTTTCATTAATCTTTTGATCTCAATGCAAGTATTAAGTTATGAACATGTTTACCGGTAAAAGTTAGTTGCAACCTTATCACTATATTCATGCATATCTGAACTACAATGCCCTGGTACGAGATTAAATTTGTAACCCCTCGTCTAGCATCACAAGTGCTAAAGGAAAAAACACAATCTCAATCTTCTAATCTAATTACCCCAAAACACATCAGCATCAATATCATGATAAAACACTAAGCTGCTAGAGAATCACCAAAATTCTTAGAAGTTCACTTATCCAAGAAGCTATTATTTCTAGCCAAAAAAATAATTGTAACAATGATAATAAGCCAAGATAAATGAAACACTCAATTACAGTTTATCATAAACAAGAACTCAATATCTGCAGCGCGTTTTCCTTCAATAAAATGAGTGACAAATCATCACCCTATCATAGAAAGAAAAATGACAATATACGCAATATCATATTCATCAGACAATGCCATGGCAATAAGAAACAAAGAGGTATTCCTAATCCATCAAAATTTGAAGCTTCACACCCTCAATAAACACACACACACACACACACACACACACACACAAAAAGAAAAACACTCATTTCCCTTCCACAACTTCAATTCGAAGTTCCACAACCTAAACTAACACAAACCAACACGCATGAAAAACACTATTCACAAATCTCAACTTCACGAACTTATACGCAAAGGAAAACAATCAGAATTCATTCAAATATCGCGTAATCGAGCAGCTAAACATCCAAAACCAACCTGTTGACGCGAAATGTAATCAGTTTTGATCGACGCAATGGATAGCAAATGCTCCGGCAGCGACAGCAGCTTCGCCACCTCCCGCACCGCCGCCTCCTTCGCCTGCACACCAAGATCCTCCGCCATCATCTTCCTCCACCGCTCCGCCGAGCTCAGATCCCTCCGATTAATCGGAGTTTTGTATTAATTTTTCACTTCTATTTTTTCAGTTAGAAATTGTCAAATTAGTGTAGTCAATAATGGTCTTAACCGGATCGTGTTAGAAGAGAACAAGAAAGAACTGCAGTCGACTTTATTCGGACCCGGGCCGGGTAGCAACCCGATAGGATATCGGGTTCAGGCCTTTACTTTGGGCTTTTTAGTTGGCCCAATAATTCCATCCTGCGACACTAATATTACAAATTTCTAAATATAATTAAGAAATAATATTCTAAAATGTCCCAATGTTTAAGTACTACTCCCTCCGTCCCATTCATATTGTCATATTACTGTTCGGCTCGGAGATTAAGAATAAGGGTAAAAAGATAAAAAGTGGGTAAGGTCTCATCATTTTTGAAGGATTTTGAAAAGTTAATTCTTTCCTTATTTAGAACAAGACGATTTGAGTGGAACAGTCCAATAAGAAAAGGAAGACAATATGAGTGGACGGAGGGAGTGTCATTTAGTATCCCAACATTTGGATAATGTAACTAAAATATCTTGAGTTAAATTTTTCGAGGATGGACAATCCATGTGAGTGTCCGTGTGTGTTTTGTAAATAAAAATCGAGAACTTTCGTTAATATTCTCAAAATTAAGATTGGAATAAAACTTTGTCAAAGTTTACAATACACGTTACAGTTACATTTGAGGAAATATGTTTTTCAAAGTTAAAGACATTAAATAATTACTTACATTCTCAAAAAAAAAAAATACTAATAATAATTACTTACAGACAAATGGAGAATTATGACTCAAAATAGTCTATAGAAAATGATTTATAAACTAAAGTTTCTTTTTCTTTTGGAGTTGAAACTAAAGTTTTTTTTACAAGTTTAATTTACTGATTTTGCTCGTAGTAAGTTTAGTAGAAAATTTAAGGTTTGATTTTTAATTTTTTTTTTAAATTCCATTTCTATGTCTGGCCTACATTTTCCAAAAACATTGATATGTCCCTATTAAAACTATACAAAATTACTATTTCTTGAACATTCAAATTCAAATATTTCTATGTATATTACAATCTACAAATATAATCTACTTAACTACGAAGGAAACCGTCCCCTACCCCCACACAACAGGAAAGGATGAAGAAAAAGTAAATTAAACGTACAATAATATTAATATATTGCAAATATTATCAAGATTTCATATATATCAGCATGCGACGAGCCATGTAATTTTGTCGTTATTGGAATTTGAATAGTAGATATATTTGTTAGTTTCTTGATATTTTTACATTTAATTGTAATTATTAGTTAATCATAATTTTTTGTTAATGAAATTTGAGGTGTATTTTACCCTTTTATAAATATATTATTCAAATTCCAACTACAAATAGTGAACTGATATATATCGCATGCTTTTTATAAGCACCTACAATCAACATTGCTCTCATGTAGTTCATGTTTAATATATATATTTTTTTCCTTTTGTTTTTCCCTTATACCTTATCCCTTCAGGGGCGTTTATTTTGGGTGATAGGATAGATAGATAAAAATAACATAGGTCAATCTACCGTTTACTTTGATGATTAATTATTTTTGAGCTTGTTTAATCATCTAATCCTTTATATATTCAATCATATGTTTTATCAATCTATCTTATTACGCAAAGTAAACGCCCCTTCGCAGTTCCCGTTTTTTAACCACTTTTAATGCTAATTCGTGTAGATTAAACCACTTCTAAACGCAACTAGTTAGTGGTGTAATTTAATTAATACGAGATTGGAACATAATAAATAATAGATTTTACGAATTAGTACATAACTTGTTTTCAACAATATTCCAATAAAACATTTGATTTAATGCGTTATATAAAGGGATGAATTAATTTGGTGGGAACTACTGACACCTGCTAATTTGTGGCAAAGAATTCAAAGCGATAATATGCCAGTTTACTGTTTTTAGGGGAAAGCAGATTAAAAAAACTTATGAAATTAATGAACATGTCTTGCTTAATTAGTTTGAAATAATTAATTAGGTCAATCTAAATTAAAGTTAATCCACTCAACTATCTTTCATCAAAAATGAAAAAAATCGAAGAATATCATGAACCGACCACACCTAAAAGCGACAATGCAATAAAAAAGTTTACTCTGATTTATTTATTACTCTTAACTGTGACACAGAAAAGTAATATTTATAGAAATTAACCAAAAATATATATAGGTCAAAACATTTCTTCTATTGCGTATATTATCACACTCACACGTAAAATTCACTTTGAGAAATCTCCTTTATGTTATAAATAGAATTCAATCTTTTTTTTTTACTCTAGAAATTAATGTTTTTTTACCCTTCACAAAAACGCTATAAATTCCAGCAAGAACTCTTCAGAAACGAAACAAAAAAACACACACCAAAATTATTTTCTAATTAACATCATGTTTCTGAAATATCATTGCATTTTACTTATCTTAATCTTTGCAAACTCCATCTGTCTGGAAGCTTCCACTATTCGACGTTACCAATTCGTCGTGAGTCAAGATATTCCATCTTCCCTTTGTCTTTTTTTCTTTTTATGACGAGGAAAATCCGCAGTCATTATTCGATTATTTTTTTTGGAGCAGGTTAGGGAAGCTTTGTACGAGAGATTATGTGAGAGAAAGTGGATTTTGACAGTGAATGGGAAGTTCCCAGGCCCAACTCTCAAGGCTCATGCAGGAGAGACTATAGTTGTCGACGTTTTCAACAGAGGAAAGTACAATATTACCCTCCATTGGTAAGATGGTTTTCTTGATCCTTACCCTTGATGCCATGTCCAAATCCGTCTTTTCACAACAAAATTGATTTTCAGGCATGGAGTGAAGCAACCTAGGAATCCATGGTCAGATGGCCCTGAGTATGTCACCCAATGTCCAATCCAACCTGGCAACAAATTTAGCCAAAAAGTAATATTTTCTAAAGAAGAAGGCACGCTGTGGTGGCACGCCCACAGCGACTGGTCTCGCGCCACGGTGCACGGAGCCATCTTCGTGTATCCGAGGCCCGGGGCACGCTACCCGTATACCAAGCCCTACGCGGAAGTCCCCATTATTCTAGGTGGCCGATATAAATTTTTATTTCATTATTAAATACTCTCTCCGTCCCATTCATAACGTCCCATTTTCCTTTTTTGTCTGTTCCATTCATAACGTTCCGTTTCCAAATAAGGAAATAATAACTCTTCAAAAGTGGTGGGACCAATTACTTTTCTATCTTTTTACTCTTCTCCTTAATAACCGTGCCCAAAAGAAATGAGACGTTATGAATGGGACGGAGGGGGTATGTTTCTTGTTCGTCTCAGATAAATCGGATTTTTTTTTTTTTGTTTTGGTAATTAGGGGAGTGGTGGATAGAGGATGTGATGAAAGTGATGAAGGAATTTATTGCTTCTGGAGGCCAGCCAAGGGACTCCGATGCTTATACCATAAATGGCCAGCCTGGGGACCTCTATCCATGCTCATCGCTTCGTAAGTCGATATTTATCTCTTAAACGATCACCTCAGTCTAAAATTTTCTTAATAAATTGACTAGGAATGGGAAAATGTTCCTTTCTAGGTTAAGCTAGGTAGTGAGTGACCAATAAATGAGATAATTTATTGTAAGAGGACTTTCTAATTTAGGGTTGTATACGAATCGAATAATGTTGGTTCGGTTCGGTATTCGATTCGAATTTTTGATATCCGAATTCGAAAATTTACGATTCGAATTAGTTATCAAATACTTTTTTCGATTCGATTAGTTATCAAATACGAATTCAAAATCATGATATTCGATTTAATATTCACAAATACATATTTATATAGATATATATACACAAATATATATATACATATAAATATAAACTAAACTACAAATTAAAATGTGTTGTTTGACTCATCTTTAAGCCCATTTTAAAATAAGGTCAAAATTTTCCTTAAGGGATACTCCCTCTGTTTTTTTATAAGTGTCCTATTGAAAAAAAATTTTGTCCCCTTTTAAGTGTCCTATTGCAGAATTTGAGAATAAAATAATGACAAAACTCCTATTTTACCCTCACAATAGTTATTGGAAAATGTAATTATTAGACTTTGAAAATAATAAATATGGATATAAAAGTAATATCTCATGCTTCCTTGATTTTTGTAATTTTTCTCAATAGGACACTTAAAAAAACAGAGGGAGTATGTACTGCATTAACTATAATCTCTTCATTGGTGCGGATGTAAGCCACAGTCTTTCTCTCTCATCTAACTATTTTACATTATCTCGCATCTACCATCATTCTTATTATCGTTTTTCATCGCATTCCTTTACAAATTTACGAAAATTCGTTCTTCATCTCCTTTCTATATAGATTCGATATTCGATTCGAATTCGTTAAATTATTCGAATATTCGAATTCAAATCAAATTCAATATTCGAATTCGTAAATGGTTTTATGAATTCGATCCGTTTACCTCCATACTTTCTATAATACGAACCATTTATTTATTTATTATTGTTAATTTGCCTAATAGAAGATCTCGTGTGATTTATCAGATACGTTCCTCATGGAAGTGGACCCCGGCAAAACGTACCTCCTACGCATAATCAACGCGGACATGAACGAAATCCTCTTCTTCGGGGTGGCGCGGCACCCCCTCACCCTAGTCGGGACGGATGGGTCCTACACTAGGCCACTCACAAGGGACTACATCGCGATCAGTCCCGGCCAGACAATGGACTGTCTCCTACACACCAACCGGGACCCCAATCGCTACTACATGGCCGCCCAACCCTACGTCAACGGCACCGGAATCAACTTCAACAACTCGACCACCACCGCGATCCTCGAATACCGGGGACCCCACACACCATTAACCCGACCCGATCTACCCAAACTACCCTTCTACAACGACACTCGAGCCGCGCTAAACTTCAGCTTCAGCGTCAGAACCCTAATCTCCGAACTCCATCCGATCACGGTCCCCCACAAGATCGACAAACGCATAGTCTCCACCGTCTCCGTCAACGTCTTCCCCTGCACGGCCAACGAGACATGCGAGGGGCCGAATGGGACCCGCCTCGCGGCGGCCATGAACAACGTGAGCTTCTCGAACCCTCCGATCGACGTCCTCGAGGCCTACTTCTACCAAATCTCCGGCATGTTCACCAAGAACTTCCCCAAATTTCCACCATTTGTTTTCAACTACACCGCCGAATTCATCCCCCTTGAGCTCGAAATACCTAAAAAAGGTACAAGAGTGGCAATGCTGAGGTACAACTCGAGCATCGAGGTCGTTTTTCAAGGTACAAATCAAGTGGCTGGGATTGATCATCCCATGCATCTGCATGGATTCAGTTTCTACGTTGTTGGTTGGGGATTTGGGAACTTTGATGAGAACAAAGATCCTTTGAACTATAATCTCGTCGACCCGCCGAAGCGGAACACGGTTATCGTCCCGGTAAACGGGTGGACCGCCGTCAGATTCACTGCCGACAATCCAGGTATTCAAGCTTCGTCCAACTAATTCTGAGCCGGTCGTCGTCTCGACTTTTTTGGCTAATTAATTAGTTTTTTGCGGCTGCAGGAGTGTGGTTCCTGCACTGCCATTTCGAGCGGCATCTGACGTGGGGAATGGATACTGTGTTTATTGTGAGGAGTGGAAGAGGGGCGGCGGAGCGTGTGCTTCCGCCGCCGCCGGATATGCCGCCGTGTTGATCCGGTGCAGTGGTGAAGTAATGAATTGTTTCATGCGTTTTTTAATTGATTTTAATATGTTGGACGAAATCATTTCATAGTATAAAAATTACTAGTGAAAGATTAAAGGGAAAAAAAATAACTGAATTTAACCTTCCATAATTTGACTTTTTTTTTTTTTTTTGCCGAAAATACGAGTAGTCGCTATTTGTGATGAGAATATCTCGACTTAATTATTAGAAGTTATTAGTGCGATTCGCACCAATTGCGCTTTTGCAATACTTGTGCCAAAGTTGATGTAGTGTATTATTTTTGCACCATATATGTAAGAATTTCAAGATTTCTTTTATTTTCCTTTTCAAGAAGTTCACAGGATAAAGACTAATTAAGGCTAACATTTAATAGAGTATTGTTATTTGGACACACTATAATCAACCACATAAGATAAAAAAGGTATATATTCTGAAAAAAGAAATATACCATAATTGGATAATCATGAACCCTAAAAAAATGCGATTGTTTCCATTTTTACAATTAATTTTCCTTTCTTACTGTGGCCGGATAGCTCTATTGGATTTAATAATTAAAAAGAAACATATTTTGTGCATTTGATATCATAAATATATACGTGTTGTGCAATGACAATAAGTAGAATAAACTATCATAATAATGAAGCGTATTCCTAAGCTCGGACACCTTAATTTATTTTATCGGCCCATTAACAATGGAAAAAGCCTATTAATGCAGATAATTAATTACCTAAAGACTATCATTCCGTATGAAAAATAAACTTCATTTTCAAAAGATTAAGTCTTGCAACATTCCAAAAGAATCCCCCTTAAAACTGATCGAGTCCCGAGAGAGAGAGAGAATTTTACTAAAAGAAATTAAATTGGTCCTTCTTAAATTTGGGCCGGCCCGATCTTTAAAGATGTTAGTCGAAAATAAATTTTAATTTTCTCTTTCAAGAATAATTAATTTATTAAAATTCCTTTATTTTGCAGATTCTTGCCATGACTTGATAATTCTCCCATCCATATGGTAAAGATAGGCGTATAATAATCTTATTAATGTTGTACCAGATGGTATTAATTTTTGTTTAATTAAAAGTATGATTATATGCTTAATTTTTGTAGACCAATTAATTATATATACGCGTAAATTAAAAGAAATTATACTAAGTTCTTTCATGATTTTGCGTTTCTTTGACTAATTATAGTATAATTTAGGTTATAGGTTTTATTATTGTCGGTGGCATCAGTATTGTATGAGCTATCACGCGTCAAACACGTAAGAATAAATGTGTGCGTGAGCTGGCCTAGCGGTAGAGTGATTATTCCTGAGGCCAAATGTCTCAGGTTCGAGTCCATCGTGGTGCGGTTATTAAATTTAATGTTATACAATATAAAAAAATGTAAGAATAAATGATAAAAAAATAGAAAAATGATTTAAATTGTACCCGCATGTACATAAATATAACACTGTCACATTATTGAAAAAATAAATATTTTCAATATTTTATGTTACTTAAAAATTGTGTATAAGGTTAGTAGGTTGCATGCCCAATCCTAATTCTCTGACCATAATGTATTTGGCTATGGATTAGGTACACAATCTTATCCATTTCTTAATTTTTAGGTTACTTTTGTGATTTTCCTTGAAAAAAAAAAAAAAGTTACGTACTTTGTGATAATGGTAAACAAAGGGGCATATTTGTAAATCTGTCGTGGCGGCTATGCTTCAGTCATCTTACTAAAAGAAATTAAATTGGTCCTTCTTAAATTTGGGCCGGCCCGATCTTAAAAGATGTTAGTCAAAAAAAATTTTAATTTTCTCTTTCAAGAATAATTAATTTATTAAAATTCCTTTATTTTGCAGATTCTTGCCTTAAAAGAATATCTCCCCTAAAAAAAGAAAAAAAAAATAACTTCATTTTTTGATATACTTAATCACGAAGCTAAATATAAAGAATATTAGTAGTTTTAATTCAAGAATATACCCCGCCAATGATTGATCAAATAAATCCACGAACTAATTATAATGCGGTTATAATATTTTGTCAAACGAGATTGACTAGTTGATTTTTGATAATTCCCCCATCCATAATTCCATATGGTAAAGATCATAGGCGTATAATAATATTATTAATGTTGTACCAGAAGTATTAATTTTTGTTTAAACTACGTAAAAGTATGATTATACGCTTAATTTTTGTAGACCAATTAATTATATTTATATATACACGTAAATTAAAAGAAATTATTCTAAGTTCCTTCATGATTTTGCGTTTCTTTGACTAATTATAATATAATTAGGTTATAGGTTTTATTATTGTCCGCGGCATCATTATTGTATGAGCTATCATACGTCAAATAAGTATGAATAAATGAATATATATATATAGGGGAGAGTTCAAATGAGAACTCAATCATTAGGTGTTAACCTAGGAACCAATCCAAGCCTTTAATTCTTTTTAATCTATGGTGTATAATTAAACTCTGTTTTTATTATTTAATTTGGTAAAAAGGTTATGATGGTCACTTTATAAATAATTGTAACCGAAAATTGCCTTAAATTGTGGTGTGATGATAATCAATTATGAGTAACATTTATTATGAGAAAATTTAGCAGCTTTGTAAAATATATTTTCTTTTTATAAAATATTTATATATTGCTTATTATATATTTTCGTATTGCTTATAAAATATAATGGCATTGCTTAGTATTGGTTTATCCATTGCTTTTTAAATATAATTAATTGTGTTTTCAATATAATTTATTTGCTTTTGTTAATATAATTTATTTGTTTTTTCATATAATTCATTGTTTTTTAATATAATTCATTTTCTTTTTTAATATAAATTATTTGCTTTTTTTAAATAATTTATTTGCTTTTTTAAATATAATTTATTTATTTGTTTTAATATAATTCATTTTCTTTTTTAAATATAATCAATTGCTTTTTCAATATAATTCATTTGCTTTTTTTAATATACTTTATTTTACTTTTGCACAACTCTTTATTTTGGTTTTTAAATTACACTTTAAGCAATCTATAAACCAAAAGTAAGCAACACCATAACATTTTTGTTAGTAATGCATACATAAAATATAAGCAAAGAAACAATCATAAATCTGTCATTAAGCAACATAATATTTTACTAGCAAGCACAAATAAAAAATATTCAACAAGATAATATTTTAATAAGCAATGCATAAAAGAAATATAAGCAGAACATAAATCAATAATAAGCATTAATAAGTAAAACATAAACAACATATTAGCAAAACATAAACCAATAATAAGCAACAACATGAT